>APFE031509007.1:47355-59212 GCA_000404065.3 Pinus taeda | reverse complement strand
TAATGACAGACAAAATTATTCATTATAGATGTAATGTTTTTTTGGAATTGATATTTATTTGGAAATCGAAAACAAAAATATGAATTAGTTAGTCTAAAATTGGGAGACAAATGGAGTAGTATTTAAGTGTGTTTTTTTGCACTTTCTGGATTTAAAAATGGGAAACAAATGGAGTAGTATTTAAGTGTGATTTTTTGGAGTTTTTAGCCGAATCGGTTGAAAACAATTGTGGCCAAATCTTAATTTGTGTTGTTTAAATTGGTTTTTTGAATGCATATATAGATTTCATACCCTTTAGCACCCTAAAAAACTTATGGGGCACTTCCATTATGAAAAGTTCACCTATCAAACTTGTGATTTCAATGAATCTCTTATACTTTTCCAAAGGGTGCAGTACCACGATTATATACCATGCGTTATCAGAGTGTCATGGATCATCATAATAACATGTGTCTATGGGTGCCCACTTACCCCACTTTCCCTACATGTGAGAATATTACTAAGCTACCAAAAATATGAACACTCCCTCTGAGTGAGAGATTCATTCTCACAACACCACTTGTAAGTGGATGTGCCTTTGAACCTAGAATATATTTCCACCCAAACCGAGTCTTGTTTTTTACTTTATTCAACTATACTTTAACTAAGCGGCACAGAGTAGCTACCATGTTGTGCTTGTTAAAATTTAAAAATAAATTTTATTACTAAGTGACAATCAGTTTAGACATTCATTGCTATAATATTATAATGTTTAATTTGAAAACATCCAGAAGCATTGAATGAAATGTTATTTTTTATTTTATTTTATTTATTTTTTTTCGATTAGATTCATGACTTTAAAATCATTAAATTAATAATTAAAATAGGATAAACTATTTTGTATCTTTACGTAATTAAAATTTATTATTGAAAAATGGTGTAGTCTAACTTATAGATGAAATGACATTTTTCATGATCATTGTTTTGGTTAATTTTAATGGAAATCCAATAGAGATTTTTAAAAACTTGAGTATAATTCGAGTTCGAGTGACCTAGGGGTTTTCAAGGGTCATGAATCCATTTATACATTCAAAAATATATTTAAAAAAAAAAAAAAAACAAAAAATGTTCAAATTGTATTGCTAGATTTTGGTGAATTCAGGGGAAAAAGGCTATTTCGTCTATAAATTAGACTACGTCTTAAGAAATTATCTATCATATTTTGAACAAATTTAAAAAAAACATAATCATGCCACTATAAAAGTACACCAAAGGTAAAAATATCACACTAAAGATAATGTTATTTAATGTTAACTCCAATGGTTTTATGCTTTGAATAATAATTTCAATCATGTTACGGTGGTTCAGGTGGATCAAATTACCAACGATGGCTCTAGGTTTATGACAACCCATGGTTTTTCCAATGGTATTCATGTGGAATATTTCCTATTTAAAGTCATAAAGTCTGTGGGTAAAATGGTCTTGGTTACTAGTGTAATCTCAACAATAGTGTCTCTAGACACCACCATCTGTCTTGGTTTCACGATCCTAACAATTGGTATCAAATTCAAAGGTTGACAATGAAATTAGGAAGGGAACAATAGTGAGAACCAAGGATAAGGTGGAAGAGGGAACGCAGGTTCAGATCATGAAAATAATACCAAAAGCCAATTCTTGGCAATCATGTAGAAGTTGGCAAGAAGAAAATGTGCATGTGTAGCTAAAGATTCTGGCGGCTATAGAAGAGGATAATGAAGCACATTAAAAGGGTGTAGTTTGTGCTAATGAGAGATTGTGTGCATCTTGTGAGTGCAAATAATTTTGGAAGGCTAGGTCAATCTATGGATTAGCAAAGCTAGGGATGTAGAGAGAAAGAGAGGGTGCTCATATGGATGAGAAAACAAAAATGGAATCAATGGTTTGAGGATAGTGAAGGAGCCAACATTTGATGAGAGCCACAGTGATGTGATAACACTAGTGATGTGTGAAGACCCTAAGGTTTTTTATCCAAAGAAGTCGTATTTTCCTATAAATTTTGTAACATATGTTTTTTAGGAATACATGTTGTGCAAGAGCATGTATTTTTGTAAGTCCTTAAGACTTTGATCAAACACAAATGTAGTGTAGTGGTGCATGGAGTCATCAAATTATGGAAGGAACTACTTGGATAGGTTCCAGGGTAGCAACTATAGTAGTATCCTAGCTTGACAGGGGGAATGTGAGATTTGAGGTGAGATGGTTGATAATTATTGGGACTAGGTTAATCTCCCTAAGTCAATTTTAAGGAGGGTATTGTTAGGGTGGTTTGGGTAAACTTGGCTTGGTCAAGTTACCAATGGTTTTTGGGCTTGAGTTTTGTGAAAATGCCTTGTTTTGTCCATGGTATTCATGTTGAATATAACCTATTTAAAGGCAAAAAAACTCTAGGTAAATTGGTCCTGGTGACCAATGAGATCCCATAAACAATGTATTTAAATACTACCACTTCTTTAGATTTTGCAATCCTAAGAAATCATGATTATAAATATTGATGATTTGAAAAAAAAATAAAAATTAGAAAACATTTCTTACTTGGTGAAAAATATAGCCATGATTTCCAATAATTTAAAATACATTACATTTCTTTATAAAAAGTATATTATATAAACCGTAAATTATTATTTAAATATTAATTATTAATTATTTTTAATTTAAATTTGTTTTTCTAAAAAAAGTTATATATAAAACCTAAATTATTATTTACATATTTACTTATTTCAATTATTTTTCTAATTTACATTTTTGTTTTTTTCACACATCTTATATAGAACTTTAGAAAGTTTATAAATTCATAAATTAATGTTTACCATTATAATTAATGTTTACCACTTTTATGAGTAAGTGCTATAAAAATTGATTATTTTAGGATAATTGATTTTGAATATTAACAAAATTGCGTTGAAGTATTAAAAAAAGATTCTTTTATGTATAAGGTTTGTTTTTCAAAACCTCATAAGTTTAATTTAAAGGGGTGGTAAAGTATGTATGTTTTTATAGATTTAAGTAATTAAATAGCTACATGTAGGTGTGGTGGATCTTTTGTCTTAAGAATTTCATATACCAATTTAATATATCGTTTGACTAAGGCCTTAAAATTAAAATTAGATTTTACTATGTTTCATGTCAGTGATTTGGTTTTCAATATTTATTTTAATAATAGTTCTTTTTAACTTATATTATTGTTACTTTATAAATTATTTTTAATGTAAGAACTTCATTTTTATATATTTTTTATATAAAAAAATTTCATATGGAATTATGAATCTTTCTTTTTCTATGTAAAAGTGGTTCATTTCATTTCATTAGAGATATAATGGGAGTACATGTTGGTTTTCCCTAGTATACCATTAGGGGAATGAAACAAGTGGTAGAACCAAAGCTTTTTGAGCATCCAAAAATTGATAGTGTTTTGAGAGTTCAAAATTACAACATAAATATCATGAGGAATATAACCTACTTGAGCCAACATACCAGAAACACTAGAAAACCAAAAATAAAAGTATGCAGTAATAGAGTGAACATAATTCATCAATCCATCTTGTGAGAGTCAAATTCTTCTACAATATTGGGCTCTTTGTTATTCCTTAGTGAGCAGCAAGTCAGAAAATTGATTAGGGAAACATATTTAACTTAACATTTTCATTCTTTGACATTCAATTGTTATTTAAGTTCTTATTAACTTAATTATTCTTATGTTATTATCATCAAACAAATTTCCGAACACAAAATATAGGATCCACATTAGGGAAAAACCCCTCCAAAGGGGAAAACCATCAGAACTTTTCCTTCTTATCAACTTTCAAAGGAGATTTCCAAGACCTAAGGCCCAAATTCTTTTTTCCAAGACCAGCTCAACTACTCACAATAAGAATTGTTCACCAAAAAAAGTTTTCTTCTGCTTTTTCCAAAATCAGACCTGTGGAAACCCTAGTTTTCACAGAAAATTTCACACTATAGAGCTGATCCAAGATGCAAGATATCATTCATTTCTTAGCTAGAATTTAGCGCTTTTGTTTGGATCCTCTAACAGTAGATTAATAAAAAAGATCATGTGCCAAGTTTGTATCCAAATGGAGGTTTGAGTGCTCCTATATATTGACTTCTTGAGCATTGGATGGGCCTCCTCTAGGCCGAAATGAAGACTAGTAGGCCTAAACTTAGTAGAGTTTCTGGAACTTTCTTTACATCAAATAAAATTTCCTTTTCTTATTACAAGGGCCCCAATGGGTCTTTTACATTTTGACTTTGACTCGAGACTAAACACCTAGGGTACTCAATGTGTGTTGGACTTAGGACCAAAGACCATGGGAAATAAACCCATGCTTCAAATGAATAATTTCCTTTTATAAAAATATTTCCTTTTTCTTTTATTTCAACAAGTACAATAATAATAAAATCATGACACAAGACTAATGGAAATTATGAAGACTGAAACTAGTTAGAATTTCCAACACTCCCTCTTAACTAGGGAGGTATTCATAATTTTCCAATTGGTACAAGGAAACTACTCCATATGAGAATTTCTTATAATAAGAGTTCCAAATTGATAAGAATCATTCATCATAGACAACATTGTCACATTACCCAAGGCCTTAATGGGTGCACTATATCTCTTACAAGATTATAGAACAATGTTGGGAGGCATTCCATAGGGCACCATACCACCTCATCATTGTACATACTCCACCTATGATACAAGAGTAATCTTACAATCAAACAATTCTTATCCAAACCCATGTGAATTAGGATTTCCATCCTATTACATCACATTACATGACTCTAATAATGTTTGTCCAAGGTTCTTATCCAATCCAACATTCTCATTATCTGTGTTTTGGTGCTTGATTTAGGACATCAATCCTAATCCATCAAAGTAAATGACACAAGAAGAACCAACTTATCCGTGATGCATATACTAGACTTATGGTTGTTAGTCCTAATTTAGTACATGACACGGGGAGAACTACTGTTCAACCATACTCCCTCTCAATCATGGAGGTTATCCCTAGTCTCTTTATAATCAAAGAATATATCTCACTCCTATTCTAAGATACTCCTTTTACTCCCTCTCAAACCCAAACGAAATTCCAACTTCATCATAAAAGTCATAGCCACAAATAATTCACCTTTCATAGCTTGCAAGGCTCCCTCTTTCCTCATCATATCATTGTACAAAGCATGCTTCCTTATATGGTATCACGGATCACAAATCCATATCCTCACAACATATTCTAGGTCATCCATATTCCACATCACTTTCATCTTAAGTTATCAATGAAGGATTTCTATTGAACCTTCCAAAACTTCAAGCTACTCATGGCTTCTGTTATAGGCCATTTTGTCACATTTAGTTAATAGGCCTACAAACTGGATCAATCAACATCCATGAAAACCTTTTCATCATCCCTACACAAATCCTTAAGCATGACTCTTCCAAATCTGTGAGCTTCTGGCCCTAACTTCATCATTTCAATGATTTTAAGGCCTAGCACATTCTGGCCCTTTAGGGACTTGCATTCAATAACAGGTTTCTCAATTATACACCAGCTCTCATCAGTAGCAAGTTGTCCCTTGTAGGGGTGCACTGATTCTAGAAATTTGGGAAAAATAAAAAGAATCCCAAAGGTTCCTCTTCCAAAAGCTTCCAGAATTTGTTACAACCATTTACCTTGGATAGGAACTTAAAATCCTATCTGATCCTACCTTCAAGATTTCACCTCTTATCCCTTGAGCTCATCCTCCCATAAAGAGTGGATCTCAAGCCTATATTAGTTTATCGATAATAATTCCTAAACTACCATCCGCTCCTATATATTTACTGCCATCCACAAGCTAGAGGTTTTATTTTGGAGACTAATCATACCCTTATGTTACTATTTTTATCATTAGATAGCTATCATTCCCATGCATTTGGGTGACCTTGAGGTGTGCATTGTGACAAGGAAGGACAAATAAACTTGGGGAGATCTCTACAAGATCAAATTCCACTTTCAGTTGTAAACTCTCTCCATCCCATATTAATATGAAGAGTATAATGTTTTATTATATGTGTTATGTTATGTTTAAATTGATATATTTCAATGCTATGCTAATCCATTGAATACAATGATTGGATAATTCTACAAAAATGTCATAGATATGTGTCTTCGGTTGAATGTCTGTGCAGGTTCTAATTATATCTATCAGAGCTACAGTTGGAGCTGACAAGCCAAGAGGAGATAAGAGTTTGTGATGGATCACATGTAAGAATATTTCCATTCTCCAATTTCTCTAAGGAGAAATTTATAGTCTTTGATTTATGTTGTTTTAGACGAGGCCACTAGGTCTAGGGAAGATACTTCTATCTGCAATCATAGATTCTGTAAAATAAATTGGCGACCATACTAGGGAACATTTCATTCCCTTAGTGGTTTCCTTGAACTTAACCCTTGTTACACCTCTTGAATAGACCTCTAGTGCCTCACTCAGTCTGAATGGACCCTAGGAAGACCTTTCATTGAGTTGCATTTGATTTTGTGTCAGAAACTAGATTTTCCTTGATGAGTGCCCCCTAGTCTACTGACAGAGCATTTCAAAGCACCCTAACCTTCCCTGTACCCATGTTACAGAGCACTGATAGCCTATCTGCACCTATACTGACCCCTGTTTGATGCAAAACAATTCTTTTTTGTTATCTTCTCTCTAATTAGCTTTGTTCTAGTCAGTTCTCCTTGTGTTTCTTAGTGTGTCCCTATCTCTTTGAATCCAACACAACACTTAATTTTGTGTGAATTTGAGTGAATTTTCCTTTGTTCATTATCTAGATATTTGCTTTAGTTTCTTAACCATTTTTTTGTGTTTTTACTTTCATTTAAAAAAAAAATTGTGTATGAGTGTTAATCACCTCTGAGTATCATCACCTTTTTTTATAAGGTTTTGTTTCGTTCTTTCTTTCTTCTTGTCAATTTAGGTTTGTATGCATATATTGATTGTTGAATTTGAAAAGTAACTTTTACATTATAGTTAAAGTCTGTGTGGTTTCTTTTTATCAATGATCAAGTTGCATTCATATGTTTCTTTGCATTTGAAACATTAAAAGAAAATAAAAGAAAAACAATTATTTGCATTGCATATAGCGCTTTGATTTGATTGGAATAGTGAAGATGAGGAGATTTATTGTTACATCACTTGTTTGTGGTATTGTTGATTGATTTCTTCTTCCCTTATTTAGTTAGGCCTTTCATTGTTAAAAGGAAAATGAAAAGAGTTATGTTTGGCATATTAGTTGCATCATAGGTGTGTTGAGGTGACATCATGTTTTCAACCATAAAACCGAAACATAATTCAAGATGAACACCAAAATTCACCTCAATTAACCTAAGGAGCATTTGAAACTTAATGAAACATATATAGATCTATGCTAGAGACATGTTCCGACGTCTTTAAATGTTGCAGCTATCATTTTTATCCAGCATTGCATCCCCGGGGTGATATCATGTTCCATGTACTTAAATGTATAGGATCGTTCTCCATGTGCCTTAGGGTATATCAAATAGTGTTCCATGCATGATATGTATATGGGAATGCTCTCATTGAACGATTATGCATTAGAAAAAAATATTACAGATTGCGCCTCCACGTACCTCTGGGTATATTTTTGGAGTCCCTTATAGGTTGCTAACCCAATATATGTAACTCAGTCGATCACCTTGTATATTGTGATATACGAGACACAACATTTGGGGAGATTTCCTAACCGTACATAAATCCTTGGTTCTCTAAGGTGTTATATTGCAATTCATAGTTTCTTGGTAAACCCTTTTGCCTAGTTACCCTTTTATTTATTTATTTTGTGTCTTTAATTTCTAAAATCAATTAATTGACAACGCAAAAACATCCTCCCCATGGAAAAAATCATTAGTGGATATTAGGTTGATACTAATGGAAATAGTTCTTAGGTCCACCAATCAAGGGAACCCATTTGATGAGAATCCTAGTCTTTTTCCTCCTTTTGGAAATTTCGTGCTCATATGGCAACATTGTCCCTTCCTAGATTTACCATTGGTTTACTAGTTTAGTTATTTTCAACCTCCTTCAATCTGAATGTCCAAACTGCTTCTCAATCAAGTAGTCCTCCACCTAAACAAGTTGATCCTAACCTTGACCCTTTACCTTTTTCTCCTTTTTAGTCTTCTTCCTGTTCGTCTGGTGAAAGCCCCAAAGTTAGTAACTAGGAGGATAAGAAGAAGAAGAAAAGGAAGATTGAGAAGAAGAAAAATAAGCAAAGGGACAACCAAGCAACCATTGCTATCGATGCAACTATTATGGTGAAATGATCCAATCAACCCCGCAAAATTACATTCCCTTGCAAGTTATGTAAGTGTAACCAACTTCTTAGATATTGTACTAGTATTTCCAAGGTATTAGAAGTGTGGTCCATCAGCTCACATCGACCTTTGTCATCAACTTCTAGGGATCATGTTGGTGACAAACCATCGACTAGTGATAATAAGGTTCATGGAAAGAATGGTAAAGTTAATTTTCCCTGTCGGTTATGTGAAGGAAATCATCCTGTTCACCTTTGTTGTTATGTGGATGAAGCCTTAAAATTGCTAGAAAACCTCACATCTTCTCAACCTCATCTTTCGGTTGGTTATTGAAATCTTTCTCTCAATCCTCTGCCAATTGATGAAGTGATTGACCAAAATCTATCAGCACTCAATACCACTCTCTCTAAACGTGAATCTTATAAGTAAGTTTCTAACCAACCATTTGTTGATAAAAAGGTTGACTCGATTCCACCTTCATTTGATCGTACCTTTCCTGTAGAGAGTGAACTTCTTACCACTAAGGTTCTTCTCGTTTCTTCAGATTCAAATGAATTGGGGGTAAATACTCCCATTCCAACAACACACGGGGACAATCCTCCCATTCTCATGAAAAAAAGTGGAAATCCTCCCATTCCCATGGTACAAGGGGGAATTTCCCCCATTCCCATAGCACAACAGAGTAGTTATCCCGTTCCCATAGCGCAAGGGGGTAGTTCTATTGTTCCCACAACACCCCCTCCAAGTAGTATGGTCACTTCCTTTTAATGGATTCGATTAGAAGGATATCCTATTCCTTATTACGTTCCCTTCCAGATCATAGTACATGATCATAATGTGCCTATACCTGGCACAATCATAAATGAAGGCACATTTTTTAGCATTGTGTCGTCAACTACTTTACAAGCTTTTAGTTCGCAGTAGCTTGAGCCCATTACCCATAATTTATTGGCCTTTAATAGAGAAATTAGTCAACTGTTAGGGATCCTTCCTTAGTTTCCTATTACTTTGGCAGGAAATACTATCGATAAATATGTGATGGTAGTCCAAGGTCCTTTTCATTTTAATTTACTCCTTGGGCATCACTATGTTTACGGCATGGGAGATCTTGTCTCTTCATTCTCTCGTGTGATGTGTTTCCTATATGAAGGAAGAATCGTGACCATTGACAATATTTCATTCATTAGTCCTAATTTAACTTCTAGTCAACCAACTTCCCTAAATGTTCCTTATGTGCAAGTGGTATCTCCCTCGCCATAAGTTAATTATGTGGCCACATATTCCATTTTTGCATCAATTAATGATCTGGTCAGTGATGTAGTGTATCATTTACTAGGGGAATTAGATTCTAAAATTTCCATTGGATCCTTTGAAACCTTACAGAGCATTGTTCTTCCATCTGATGAGAACTTCTTTGAAGCCATGGCCTATTGGAGGTCATAAACAAGGTTCTCAGAGCAGAGTTATTTTGTTTGTGTCAAGATCGTAAAAAAATGAAACAAGGTGTCATGAGAAGAGTTCCTTTTCTTGTGTAAAGATCATTAAAAAATGAAACCATGTGTCATGAGCATAGTTCTTTCCCTATTTCAATCTCGTTTAGAAAATGAAACAGATCCCCTTCCTACTCGAGGATTTAACTTGATCTCATAATTTAACCTTCATTCCATCCACCTATTAGTAACCAACAATCTACTTAGGTGAAAGAAATGAAAATTAGGGGGCATGTGCCTTCAACTGAGTCATTATGTAGGGGGCATGCAAACTTATTTCAAAAATATTTTTCCTTTGTTTCAAGCTTGTGTAAAAATGAAACCAATTTCAAGCATAATTTCTTATTTTTTCAAGCTTGTGTAAAGATGAAACCATTTTCATCCTACCTCTTGTGATTTCCATTTTTATTAGCCTATTTCTACTTGGTCGATCATATGCTTCCACTTGGTTTTTTTATCCTTTCCTAAGTTACTGCTGCGATGAGTGGGCTTATTAGCTAGCCTCTTGATCTCTATGTGTTTTGAGAAATTCCATCATGATCAAAACCAATTTCTACCGTTTATACCACTCATTCCTCGAGGAGGAGTCCTCTTTCAACTCTTTTTAGACTCCCTAAACTTGAAAAGATTGTCGAGCACTTGTCTTTTCGAACTCATTAAAGTAAATGAAAAGAAGTATACTTAGTATAAGTTTAACTCCTTTCTAGACTGAGCTAGAATATCTATGAAAAAGGAATACCTTAGTCAAACATGGCTAAGAGGTTCTCCTGAGTATTGTTTTCTACCTTTTCAGACTCAAGAGACTGTTTACGAAAAAGAACCTTTGGAGTTTTAATTTTCTCCTCTATTTCAAACTCTATAAACATGAAAAACAAGTCGACTTAAACCTTTGTTGGACTCGTAGAAACATCAAACAATGATGGAATCATTGAACATGATAGGACCGAACCACTCCTTCTCAGGGTTCATTAAACATACTTGGAGGGATTCATTCGAAGGAAGAACTTGCAGATCAAGCATATGTTATCCTCCTTAATCTTGATAAAAAATAAATAGGTAATGACCAACAATGATTGGGGAAATTTGGAAAATGGGATACTCCACTTATTAATGGAAGTGAGTCGCTCTTGAACATGACACTCTTCCACTTCATCTCCATGGTTTTTGGGTTGGGAAATATGCTTCTTTTTTTGTTCATCACACCATGTCAAAGCCTCCACTTTTGGTTTTGGGTCAATGATTCCAATTCCATTCAATTTCACCAATGTTTTCAAGAGACGTCATTCCATTGATATCTTCTACGATACTCTTAATCCTTCGTTCCATGTATTCCACTGCTAATTTAGTTCCACATCAAGGTCATTCTGTCTCAAATCAAGATACCCATTTTGTGTCATTGATGGGGGATACATCAAGACCATCCTGTGATGGGTCACTTCATGTTGACATCATCCCATTATCCAGGAAGTTGACTTAGAAACCTTTCCTTCAGTACCTTGGAACTTTCATACATCAATGGAAAGTTTTATTTCTCTCGGAAATAAATTTTCATCATTGGCCTTCGACCTACAGACTCTGTGTGGTGTTTGACTTCAACTCATTCATTCACACCATACATATTGTACTACTGTACATTGCAAGCCATTAACATCATCGATAGTTTCTCTCGCATCTATTAATGATTTATATCATTGGCCACTAATCAGATGGTGTCTTCCATTTTCAACTTCAACTCCTTTATTCACATGGTTAGACTCATACATTGGATGGTCGAGTGAACAAGATATAAGACCCGAGATCTAGTTCCATCCATCTGAGCTACAATTTTAGGCTTACAAAGCATGACGGCTATGATCATACAGTCATTCAATCATGAATCCACACTTCATCATGTTAGTCCCATATACTACTAGTGTAACCCCTTATTGTTATTAGTACAACCCACTTATTATATTGATGTACCCATGTAGTGCCCATATTGTTACTATTGTTCCCCATAGAAGCCCACTATTGTTATTATTGTTCCCTTACATTATTATTGTT
>APFE031509007.1:10753-26620 GCA_000404065.3 Pinus taeda | reverse complement strand
GTGGGCTTCTATGGGGCACAATAGTAACAATATGGGCAGTACATGGGTACATCAATATAATAAGAGGGTTTTACTAATAATAATAAGGGGTTACACTAGTAGTATAGGGGCCTAACATGTTTCTGCCCCTATCCTTCCACAACCTACAAGGTTGATACCTCAACAATTGGAAGAAAAAAGAGAAAAAGGGATTTGTTACAGTTGTGATAGGAAATACACTAATGGTCACAAGTGTGCTGAGAATAAATTATTTTACATGGATTGTGAAGAGTAGGAAGAAAAGGAAAAATAAACGCCAAAAGAAGAGGATATACACCAGGAACCAACACTAGAGAATTGGCTAAAGAAGTTGTTTATTTTTGTATCCTCATAATGTGCTATCATTTCCTCCATAAAAATTGACCAAGTGACAATTTGTTTACAAGAGCAAAGCCATCGATACCATACAAACTAATTGGGTTCCAAATATAAAGTGGCAATGCGTACCTTTTGTGTGTTTTTCACATTGTGGAGATCGAAATATTGCTCCATCTGCAATATCCATGTTACATGATCCTTGCCATCAAACTTCCTCATATCAATCTTTAGAAAATGGTGGGTCTTCAATCCAACGTTAGATTCTATGAAATCATGATTAAAATTTATTTTGTTCTTATCATGAGTTTCCTCTAGTACCTTTTCACCATTAGGAAGCATTTCTTGTAGCAACTTTGCCAAACCTCCTTTCAAACCTTCCATGTCTTTGTTCAAATCTTCAATGTTTACCTCTAAACCTTCCATCTTAGCTTCCACACCATACATATTAGCTTCCACACGATTCATCTTAGCTTCCACACAATTCATCTTATCTTCCATGCCTTTCTTAAAACATCCATCTTGGCTTCTATTATTTTTTGTGAGAGTGAAATTTGTTGCACTTGGTCTCGTAATTTTGATATATCATGTTGCATTTCTTCCTCTTCTTCATGAGTCATGCTAGATATTTCAGGCTTCCTACTAGGTGTTCTATTTTCTTTCTTTGGGGCATCAATTAATGATAATTATGCTTCACTGTGGCCTTTGAATTACTGCAAACTATTTTTTATAACCAAACTTATGCAAATTTTTAAAAAGACTACACACCTTTTTTCGCTTTATAGGAGCTCAATATTGAATATGTTGTATCTTTGTAATTTCGAATCTCCAAGGTCTATAATTTTGTATTGTTATATCCTCCTATGTCCTGTTTCCAACCCAGCCAGTCTGATCAAGGTTGTTATCCAAGAAAGAGTTATGCCAAATATCCCACGATGACTTGATTATAGATTGGTTCAGTAGAGAGAACTTGTACAAAGTGCCACGTGTCACTTTTTTGACCTTTGTACCTAAAAACAATACAAATAAAACTACATTCCATCTTATTTCTATAACTATTTACCAAGTTTCAATCTGATACTTAGAGAGAAATTTATTATTATTTTCCTAAGGTCACCTGTTTGAGATGTAATTCAGAAGCCTGCAAAAACCCTAACTTCCTTGGATCATATCGCCAAAAATATAGCAAGACAAGATTTGAAATTTGGACTTGAGGTTCATAAAGATTTTGGCTCAATTGTGTTTTAATTTTAGCTTCTAAAACATCATAGAAAAATGTTATAGCGAAAATTCCATGATGACCTGTTTGAAGCAGTGAAACCCTAGAACCCAAAGCTCTAATACAAATGTTATTCAACCAGCTCACAAAATAGAAGAAAAGATAGATCAACGACTTCAAAATCAGCCTCTTCGAGGAGGAAACCTCCTTTACATTACAAAAATGAACAATTCTTGGATGAAACAAATGATAGGAACTCCTTTCAATATATAGGAGTCTAAGGGGTGATAATATAATTAGATCCGATATAAAAATAATAATATAAGGGCACAACAATAACAATAGTGGGCTTCTATGGGGTAGAATAATAACAATATGGGGACAAAATGGGCACAACAATAACAATAAGGGGCTACAATGACAATAATAATAAGGGAATACGCTAGTATTATAGGGACCTAACAGTCTTTGACAAGGCATCAACATCCTCATGGTCTAACTTCATAGATGTCTATCTTTATGAAAGTTCCCCAAGGATCCAACTTGATTACCAAGTTACCATTTGCTCCATTAATCATGCTCTTCATAACATAATATCAACATATATTTCTTATTTTCTTCCTTTATTATGAACCTGTAATATTCATTGACAAGTACCACCAAGCAAAATATATAAGTACAAGAGCATGATTATGATTTTTAAAGCCTATGGATTTCATGGAATCTTATAGAGGTAGAAATCCTAGGGTTCTCATATCCAAACCCTAAGTCTCCTGATATTTCCTTTTGAAACATCAACCCTAGGGTTTGAATCTTAAATCCAATTCTACCCTCACTAGGGTTTTCCATTCATCCTAGATTACCTACAACCCCTAAAATATAAAAGGTGAGGTTTCTATGAGGGAACACATATATTAGGGTAGGGTTTCCATCTACAACCAATCATTTTAAAAAATCAATGACCTTCAACGAGATGAAGACTAAAAACCTTATAAATCAAGGGCTAGGGTTTCTATCAAAATAGAGTTAGGGTAATTTTATCACTTGACAAGGGTTTTCTACTTAAAGCACCATCTAAGTTTCGTAATCCCTATACTCCAATGATTAAGTTTACAAGCCCTAATATCAAGACATATAAAGAAAACCATAACACAATTTAAAAAAACGTTAAATGCACACACCTTATGATTACATACCTTAGTCAACCATGATCGCTATAAGCTACAACAAAGTATTATTCAAGGCTTCAAAATATTTATCTCAAAGCTTTTTTACCTTCACCTGTTGACATGATATTCCTACTTCCCTTTTGAGAATCTTTCAAGGACGTTCTCCTCAAGGTGACCAATTGTTGCTAACTTTTACAGTCCTCCAAGCTAGGCATTACTAATTTTGGTGCTTTTAGAGATCAAGAGCTTAGTCCTTACAGGAAGTCTTATACATAATATTATCCACTATTTTACTATCCATGGTATGGAATTCTTACAATTTACAAGATAGAAAGATGTCCTTTCTTCCATTCTGTCATGATCCTCTTATTTCAGACTTATGTTTACCTGTCTTATAAATCACAAGAGATTGTTCTTCTAGTTCCTTTATAACAACCTTCCACACATATATCACTAAATTTACATTGAAGTAACCTTGAATCTGAGTGCAAATATAGAAGTATCTTTCCCTCTAGTTAGGGATTCTCATTTTTATTGTATATGATTTTAAAATTGGTTTGTAGAGTCTTCCATCCAGGTTGGCTATGTCCTTTTTCTAGGTTCCTTTTCTTATAGGCTGAAATGATCATTTTATCCACTGAAAAACATTATTTACTGTGTTAGAACATGGGACTACAAGACATGTATTTCATGACAAGATCTTTGATTTGTCTTGTAGTACTCTCTACCTAGACTAGGCTTCTTTACAAGCCCTTAGACTAATGTACAATATTTTTAGTTGTCATTAGAACTCTTTACAATTCTTCATAGGCTTTAGCCCTTTTTAATATAGGACTTATCATAGTTGTTGCAATAATCTTGAAAAGTCTCTTCAATCTGCAGTCTAGTGTTTTTAACAAGGTGTTTTTCTTCTATGCCATGTAGGGATACCACTAACCTTACAATTCTTGAAATAAGGTATGCAACTTCACTCTATCCATTCTACCACAAAATTTTAATTTGGTGCACTATACTTACAAGAGAATGCATCCTTACTTTTCAATCACATAGGACTCCTTGGTATGGTGAATTCATTCTTTGACATCATATGTTTTTGAACTACAAGAAGAAGGTAAAAATTATATTTTAATTCCCAAAATAGTCCACAAAAATATGACCTTATTTTTATTTTCTTGCCTCCAATATGAGCTTGTTAGATATATTTTAAAATATGACTGAATTGCATGTAATCCTGTATTTTTGTCTCTAGAAAAGTTCTTGGACATATTACACAAAATTTTTCTCTTAGTTCTGAGTTTTATTTCACTGTGATTTTCCTACTACTGACATTTTAACTTGACTCTTCTTCAACCCTTAACTTATTCAATTTCATAAAGAGGCCTAGTTTTCAAGATAGTCTATTCTTTCTTGATTTGAAAATCCAATAATGATCTTGTAATTCCCAATGCTCTTTTCATATGCTCTGATGCTCTAATACCTTGTTGGAAAATTGATCAGGGTAACATATTTAACATAAAATTTTTCTTATTTGACATTTACTTGTGATTTAGGTTATTCCTAACTTAATTATGATTATTCTCTTACCATATAATAAATGCCAAACATAATGAACATAGGATATAGGCTCCACGTTAGGGAGAAAACCCTCCAAAGGGGAAACCCATCAGTACTTCTCTTTCTTATCAACTTTCAATGGAGACTTCCAATACTTAAGACCAAAAACAAACTCTCCAAGACCAGGCCAACTACTCACAATAAGAAATGTACTCCAAACAAGTCTTCTTTTTCTTCTTCCAAAATTAGACCCATGGAAACCCTAGTTTTCACATAAAATTTCACAATATAGAGCTGATCCAAGATGCAAGACATCCTTCATTTCTTAGCTAGATTTTATCTCTTCTCCCAAAGCCTTCACAATTCTCTTTGGATCCTCTAACTATAGATCAATACAAAATATCATGTACCAAGTGTGTATCCATATGGAGGTCAAAAACCTCCTATCTATAGAATTCTTAAGCATTGGATGGGCCTCCTCTAGGATGACATTAAGATCTATTCGACCTCATCTTGGTGGAGTTTCTAGACCTTTATTTACATCAAGTAAAATTTATTTTTCTTGTTACATGTGCCCCAATGGGTGTTTTACATTTTGACATTAACTCAAGAGTGAACACCTAGAGCACTCAATGGTTGTTGAACCTAGGACTAAATACCATGGGAAAGAAATCCATGCTTCAAATAATAATTTTCTTTCATTAAAACATTTTCTTTTTCTTTTCTTTCAACAAGTACAATAATAATTACATCATGACACAAGACTAATGGCAATTATGAAGAACAAAACTACTTCTAATTTCCAACACATCCAAGATCTTGATGGAGGCACATGTGTCCTTCAATCCTTTGTAGATGACAAATGTGTCCACTAGTTATAAGTTGCAGCTCATCTAACATAATCAATTCTGACTCCCAATATTCATTTCTCTCTACAAGGACTCTCTCGAGTGGCATTTTCATGTAATATATATATATATAATATATATATATTATATATATATATATATAATATATATATATATATATATATATATATATATATATTATATTTATTTATTTATTTATTTATTTTAAGTCATCCCTTTTGGTCCAAACATTCAAAATCTAGTTAGTTGAAATTATTTGCAATTTATGGATTTGATAAACATGCAAATTCCACTATTATTCCCTTTCCACCTCAATTATTTCCTCTTGAATTTGAAAGTGGGTATAATCTCTATAATACCTTGTTGAGGCTTATGCATGTAGTCGATCTTAAGATCCCATCTTGTGGTATTAAGTCACTTCTCTTTTGGACCAAGCTCGATGTCTAGGCATGATTTCCAAAAAGTTGATAATGGGGTTGAAATTCAAACAGGGAAGGGTAAATCTTGTTACAAATGTGTATATCATTTTGATCCTTAATAAATTCAAATCAGTAGTAGAAAAAGAGGATTATTTTTTTGTTTAATTTCCTTATTTTAAATGATGGACATATGCTCAAAGTGCACCCATTGAAATTGCCAATTAGTTATCTCAAAGTAGTTTCCTTCTCTAAAGTACTTTTGAGCAATCTATCAATAAAGTATAATAAGGGAATCTTGATAAATTATTTATTCACTCACACTTTGAATAACTCATCTTCAATATATTTCAAATAATAACCAACTTGGTGTACTATATTAGAGTGTTCTTGATTCTTACTAATAAAATGAATTAATCATTTTTTTTAACTTGCTTCATGGGGGTCAATAAGTTGGTTAAATTCATTTCCCTAAGTGACTCTTTGTACATAAACCCATTATTTCATTTTCTCCCTATTTAATAACATCAATCAATGATAATACTATGTCCCTCTAACCCCTTCACTACCTTAAGAAACTTAAAGAAAAATTCACTTTGCTTCATTTTAATATTATCACCCTTGGAAATTAAGTCACGAGATGTTTTAATTCTTTCTTTCTAGTAGTTTATTGATATTTTTCTTTATTTCTCTTCTTTGAGATTGACCCTTTGAAGTAAAGGTGTTCTTTTATGAGTTTTGGGGAGTAGGTGTAGCACTTGTGAATGCCTATCCATGTTTCTCGTGAGGTAGATTAATGTTGTATAAAGCACTTGGGTCTTCATAAAAAACCTACAGAGTATCAAACAAAATTTGATTACCTCCAACACGTTCAGTTGCTTTGCATGAAATGTAGCACATATCCATTGGAATTAACATGAGAAGAGAAAATAAACTATGGATCAAAATATTGAGCTGTTTTTCTAGCTCATCTAAATTAAACACATATAGATAAGTAGCATATTCATCAATTCCAAAAATATTCTTAACCTTGAAATTTCCTATTGAAATGAGAAGAGGTATAAGTCGCCTTTTTATTTTTTTGGTGAAAAATTGACCTCATTGCCTATATTATTGACATAATTATTCTAAAAGGAATTTGTCATAGACACATATTGGGAGTAATAAGAGCTTCCCTTCAAATCCAAATATCTAAATGTATCAAAATTCTTAGAGCTTCTACCACAATCAAGAAAAGAAGAAGAGACCAAGGGAATCCCTAGCTTAGATCCCTATCTGCATCCCCACCTACATATAGACCATATATATTTAAAAATGTTTAAAGTTGGAGATACTCATTATGGTCAAAAGAGATTGGGATGGAGGATGTAGTCACCGATGATGATAAAGTTGAGAAATATGGGCTCCAGCTAGTGACCACTCAATATAACATGCCATCTACATCTAATGAAGAAAAATTCCAATATTTTAGCCATGAATTAAGCATTGTAATAACCATATCACCAAAATACATTGTATGTTATACAAAGAAAATATTGAGGCTTTAAATTTTAATAATTCCCTTGAGGACCAATTTTTTACAAGATCTGCAAACCCTTAAAAAATATGCAAGACAATGATCATGCAAGAATCGGGGAACAAGATTTCCTTACTAAAAGGGCCTGAAAGATAGTGTCCTATTTTCCTCTTTTTATTTCCTGTAATTCCTTTTTGTTATGCATGAAGAATATGCCATTTTTCAACAACACGGTTAACAAAGGGAGTATATAAGGGTATTCCTCCCTTTAACTCATAATACTCAACACCAACCCTTAAGGCATAGAAGTTGGGTTTCCTCACCTAACTTAAGCATAAAACATATCCAACCCATTACAAGAATGTGAAATGAAGGATATTAATTGAGTACCAATACTTAGTGCTTAGAGAGTCAATAACTGATAATTTCCTTGCATACTATCTCTTCATAGAACTCCCAAGCAATGTCTTTCCCATGATTTTTGACATATCCTTAAATTACATGTATTTTCCAACTATCATACACAACTTGCTCTATTTGAAATAAATACACCTTTGTGATCTCATAGAGGCACAATAACGCAAAAGGTGTGATATTGAATGTGCATGAGGAGGAGAGGTTATGTTATGCAATGAGGCAAAAAGTGTTTTTCATCAGAACTTGAGGAGGGATCATACTCTGCACCATATTTCACATTATTCTCCAACAATCCATCAAATTAAAGCATATGTTCCATTGTAGATGGAAATTTAATGGATTACCCCATCTAGATGACATGTTGTTACAGGTCATTTTGTCACTCCAACAAAATGACCTTGAAACTGGATCAATCAACATCCTTTAACACTTTGCATTCATCCCCTACAAATCCAAGAACATCCTATCTCCAAAAGTTCCAATAATTTTAGGTTAAACGAGTCAAAACCCTAATTTTTGACCCCGACACACTTAACCTTCATGCAAGCTACATTGTTGCAAGTTGCACATAGAGACGCTACACTAACCAGTGCATGTTCCATTCAGTCCAAGTGTGATGGCTCTTGACATTTGGTAAAAATAAAAGAAAAATCAAATATTCTCTTTCTAGAATCTTCCTTAGTGGTTTTAACTATTTACCGTTATATTATATATTGAACTCCTACTCTTTAAGTCTTATCTCTTGCCCGTATAGCTTATTGTCCTTCTATTATGGATCTAACTCCTTGAATGGTAAATCCCAAACCACCTCTTTTACCCTATAAATTCATTGCCACTGATAGAATCTGGATTGGCTTTTGGAGGCTCTTAGTTATGCTCTCATGTTGTTTTTTTTCTTGAGGATCCATTATCCATCCATTTGCTTGAATTGTGATTGAAGTCTTACTTTGTAAAAAAACAAGGAAAAGATAGTTTGGAGACATCTAGAAGGTCAAGATTTGAAAGGGTTGTATCTTCCTACTCAGAGGAAGTCACTATTAACAACCATTGGAGGAGTGGATCCCTCATATTCAGGTCTCATTGTGTTCAATCACGAGAATCATACACATAAAACTCTACACCAACTTGTATTTATGATTGAAGTCATGGTTAGAGGCAAACATGTCTTACAAACATTTATGGATGAAAGTGCTTCTACTTGCATAATTCTTATGCCATGTTGGAAAGATTTAGGCTCTCCTTCCATTACTCAGTCATTGACAACACTCAACTTTGTCTATGGAAGAGGATTTAAACCTTACAAAATTATCAATTCCTTGTTAGTAGATTTAGCTGATAAAATAATCTTGGTAGAAGTTGAGGTCATCGATGGAAAATTATATTAGAACCTCTTACTGAGACATACTTGAATTTATGTTATGGAAGTTGTAGCCTCATCCTATTTTCAGATGATTTCTTCCCCCACTAGGGGGGCATTACGACCATTGATCAAATTTCTTTTTTTGCCACTGATTCCCAAACTAATGGAAACATACCTCTTATGGATAAAACCCCACTACCTTTTGAAATTGTTGGAGTAGGGTTATTAAAATACTCATCCTTCATGGGAAATTTTTTGCTTCCTCCTCCTGATATTCCCTCTACAGTTTCTCCGGTCAACATGATTTCATCTAGTACTATTCCATATGCTCCCTAGATAGTGCTAGAAAGTTCTAACATTGAATATTTTGACAACCATATTCCACTCAACCCCATTGAGTTAGATTATGAGGCTATTCACTTAGCATATTTGGGAAATTATGAAAACAATAGCTTAGTAAACTTGGTTGATTATTCCTCTCGAGATTTAGGTTTAGTTTTGCACTCTGACCCTTTTGAATATACCTTTTCGACTGACAAAAGCATCATGTAGATCATGATGTGAGAAGACAAACCGTGAGATGATATTCATCATCATTATTCTTTCTTGCCTCAACCTGACACTCTTGAGAGTAATTTTGAAGAGATTTTCTCCCCCAATTTTATTGAGGAACCTCAGAACCCCACCTCCATTTATGAGAAGAATTTTGAGAAAAACATGGCAAATATTGAGAAAACTATTCCCCTCAACATTTTAGTGAATATCATGATTATTGAAAGGTCCATATAGGTTCCTCTTGCTCTTCGTACAATATTAAGATTTACAAGGGCCTTTTTCAAGAATTTTGAGACATCCCTTGGGCATACAAAAAGATTCCATACATTGATCCAAATATTGTAGTGCATGAAATTGAAACATATCCAGATGTCAAGCCAATTAGAAAATGTTTGCATTTGGTTCACCCTACGAAAGATGTCGTGATTAAGGTAGAGTTTGAAAAGATTTTGCACGCTGGTTTCATTTATCCTATTCCTTTAACAAATTGGGTCTAAAACATTATTCCCATGATGAAGAAACGAGATATGATCTGAGTGTGTGTTGATTATCCAAATATTAATAGATGTTGTCCCAAGGACAGCTACCCAACCCATTTAATCAACCAAATTATTGATGGTTGTGTTAGGAGTGAAACTTTCTTGTTTATGGGTGGATTCTCTAGCTACAATCAAATCAAGAAACTCCCATATTATCATCATAAGGTTGCATTCATTTGTACACATGGTATGTTTTCTAATCACAAACTTCCTTTCAGTCTTAAGAATGTAGGAGCAACTTTCCAATGGGAAATGAATTCTTCTTTTCATGGTATTAAGCATATCGTACAAATATACCTTGATGATTTTCCTCCCCACTCTAAGAGCCGCTAAGGCCATCTAATTCATCTTAGATAAATATTCCTATGATTTCAACACTATAATATATTATTAAAGCTGCATAAATGTGTCTTTTGTGTTCAATATGGTTGACTTCTAGGACTCATTATGTGATCTGATAATAACCCTATGAGTGACCTCAGTTAAAGATTTACTAAATGAAGGTATTATAGACTCACGTGCTGGTGTGTGTGTCTGTGGTATTTAAGCAACAGATCGATGAGATTTCCAATACACAGACAATTGAATGGAAAGACAGCAGAGAAATACAGTAAGCAAATACATGAACACAAGAAATTAATAAGGAGTTCACCCTATTCTCCAAGGCTACATCTCTAGTCCAGCTTCAGTGGTGGCCTTATCTTATTGTGTTTCAAGCAAATAATTATAATGCAAGAGCTCAATATGAGTCACCTGAAACAAATTTTCTTGGCAGGGTGGTTCTTGGATTCCCCAAGCCATTGGAGTGCATAGACTCATTTGCCTACCAGCTCTGTGACCTTCTGGTCTACAATGGAAAGAGCCCAATGTGGTGCTCAGTCTAGACAGATCCTCTCTGGGGTGGCTTGAATCCCTCAAACTGTCTGGTGCTCGAGGCTGCCTTTGGTTAGCTCGGTCCTCTGTCTTCTTCTACTTTTGCTTCACTGTCTTTTCCCTTGTGTTCCGTCCTCCTCTCGAGATTCTAGTTCCTCTCTCTCTCTCTCTGTGTGTGTCTGTCTTTTTCTTTGTTCATGGCTTTAAGCCATTCGTTTCCCATGTCTGTTCAGTTCCTCTTCTTGCCTCCGTCGAATTTCCTTCTGCAGCTGCGCTTGGAGTTCCCTGGCTCAGCATCATCTTCAGCTCACAAGGAGTGGCCACATGTCCTCCTGTAATGTGCTAGCTTGCTTCGTTGGTTCAGTTCTTCAGTTACATCATGGATGAATTCTTCCCCCACCGTGGTAGTGAAAATGGACTTGAAATCCTTCTAAATCATGGCTCATTCCTTCGTCAATTCTGCTTCCCCCATTGGGCGCAATCTCAGGCGTCTGATCTGGGGCCTCCAGATTTGACTCCATACACACGTTTCGTGCGGTTGACTTGCTCGACCGTTAGCACGCGAGTGGTGGTTTTCTCTCTCCTCCGCTTGCCACGCGTCGATTGTTGAGTGGGATCGCTCCAATTTCTCCAAAACCGCTTACCGTTTGAGCGCGCCCCGATCAATTCCACCGTTTTTTCAGAGCACAGGTCCTCCCTTGCTTTTAGCGCTTTTTCTTTTTTGGCCCATGGTTCTCTAGCTCCCCACGCGTCCAAGTGCTCAGGGCTTCTCCATTTCGACCCTTTTTTCCCAGCGATGAGTGATTAGCGCTAATCGCACATCAAAATCCACCTCTGTTTCCCGATCCGGGGCTCTCAGGGGCTACTTCGGCCTCCCGCAGAGTCTCCAGGGGCCTCAGTCAATGCACTTTGACTGGGGTCCTTGTCGTTCCACGCTGGCTGCCATTGCCACTGGTTCAGAGTGTTTTTGATCACTGTTTTGGAATTTTTAGAAGTTTGTCCCAACCTGGTACAACCATGGCTTTGTTCAACATTCTTTATGGATCCAATTCAGATCACAACCTTCCCACTTAAAAGCTTTTGGACCACCAAAAGTTGGTTTTCTTTCAAGCATCGACTAAGTGAGGGTATTGTTGTCTCACTTGTCCAATCTCAATCCACTTTACACTACTTGGCTTCAAACCTTTGAGTCCAATTATGAGGTACTCAACATCTCCTCTGTGTGTCGTCCTCGCCTTCCTGTCCAAGACTATGTCTTCCTATAACTCATTTACATATTCAGGTAGCAGGTCATCAATAGAAGGCAATTGAATTTTCTCTTTTGGATCCTCAATCATTGAAGGTTCAAACAATCTCAAGCAATCTACATTTACGACTGAGTAGATGTGCATGTACGCTGGTAGATCAAGGCGAAAATCATTTTCACCAATTTTTTCAAGTATCCTAAAAGGTCCATACTTGATAGGCTTTAGCTTTTTACCTTCACCTTGCATCCTGTCCTTGCTGATATATAGCTAGACCTGGTCTCCAACTTGAAAACTATGCTCCATCCGATGCTTGTCATGCCTAGCCTTATATTTGGCTTGGATCTTTTCTAGCTATTCCTATACTGCCTGGTGGATCTACTGGATTTTTTCAATGAACCTAGTTGCCTTGTCCACATCACTGTGTCCATCAACTGTGGTATCTTTACCAAAGACAAAATACAAAGGAGACCTTGTTATGAAACCAAAAAAGGTCTCAAAAGGAGATCTTTGCGTAGAAGAGTGTTTTGCTCTGTTGTAAGCATGTTGCACATAACACAAATGTTCATCCCAAAGCTTAGGATGTTTGCTGCAATATCCTCTGAGTAACTGGATCATTATCCTGTTAACTACTTCTGTCTAGCCATCTGTTTGTGGATGAAAAGCTGTGCTTTTCTTCAGTTGGGTGTCCATCAGCTCCCACAGACTCGACCAAAACTTCCCCACAAATCGGGTGTCTTGATCAGACACAATAGAAGTGGGTAATCCAAAATGAACCCATACATGTTCAAAGAATAGTTTTGCAGTTTGTTCAGCTGTAATATATTTATTACAAGGTATCAAAATACACATTTAGTTGACTCTATCCACAACCACATACAGATAATCATGATCCTTTCTAGACTTAGGCAATCCTCCAATAAAATCCATGGAAACATTCTCCCAAGGGTGAGAAAGAACTGGTAATGGAGTGTACAAGCCTATTTTTCTATTGCAGGGCTAGCTTTTAGCACACATAGTACACCCTCTTACATATCTAGAAATTGTCTCATTCATTTTCGGTCAATAATAAAATCTTTGCAGCTGTGAAACTATTTTACTTACCCCAAAGTGACCTGATATCAGAGAAGTGTGTGCCTCTCTAATTATCTTTACTCTCTCTGTTTGTGGAATGTAGAGTTTCCCATAATGATATAAGAGTCAGTCCTTCACATGATCATCCAATTCTTCTACCTTTTTGCCTTGACTCAAAGTTGCATATACATCTTTAAAGTCTATATCTTGAGCATATTGTTCAATGTAACTTTCATGTAGTACATAATTATGCTTAATAGTAGATGCATTTATAATGGGTCTAGATAACATGTCTGCAACTTTGTTGTGTATGCCCTTTTTATATCTGATGGCTAAATGAAACTGTTGCAGAAAACCCATCCATCTGTAGTGTCTTGATTGCTGTAACTTAGTCTGGGAGTGTAAATATTGAAGTGGTTGATGATCAGTATGTATTACTGTCTCTTTGCCCAGTAAGTAATGTTTCCAATTTTTCACTCTCTGGACTAATGCATACAATTCTTTATCATATGTAGGATAGTGGACTACTGCAGGATTAAGAGTCTCAGAATGATAACATATGGGTTTACCGTGTTGTGTCAACACTGCTCCCATGGCATAGTCATTGGAATCTATTTGGGTCTCAAATGGTCTTTGTAGATCAGGCAGTGCTAGTACAGGTGTTGTACTAATCTTTTCTTTCAAGGTGTCGAAGGCTTTCTGATGTTTTCCTCCCCACTGAAACACCTTGTTCAATCTTGTCAAAGCATGTAAGGGAGCTGAAATTGAGGAAAAATTAGAAATGAACTTCCTCCAATATTGTGCTGCTCCTAAGAAGCTTATCACTTCTGTAGCAGACTTGGGTTTTAGTCTAGTTTACAATGACTACCACTTTAGAGGGATCTATTTTCAATTCACCACCCCCTACTATATGACCCAAATAATTTAGAGATGTTTTTCCAAATTCACATTTTGAGAGTTTAACATAAATTTTTTCTCTTTTCCAAACATCTAATGTCTGCTTAACAGGCTTTAAGTGTTCTTCCCATGTTTTACTAAAAATTAGAATGTCATCTAGATACACAATAACAAAATCATCAAGAAAAGGCTTGAGTACATCATTCATTAATCTCATGACAATAGCAGGGGCATTGGTCAAGCCAAAAGGCATAACCAACCACTCATACAATCCCTACTTTGTTTTGAATGGAGTCTTCCATGCATCTTGCTCTGCAACTCTGACTTGATGGTATCAACTGTGAAAATCTAGCTTTGTGAAATAAATAACTTCCTTCAATTGATATAAAAGATCATCTATGCGAGGAAGGGGATAACGATTTTTTATTGTTATCTTATTCAGTGCTCGGTAGTCAATGCACATTCTCCACGAGGCTTCTTTCTTTCTCACCAAAACGATTGGTGACCCACATGGTGGTGTGCTAGGTCTGATGAACCCCTTCTTGAGAAACTCCTGCACTTGCTTCTTGATTTCAGCATTCTCTAAAGCAAACAACCTGTACATCCCAATATTAGGCAATGGAACATCTTGCTACAAAATAATATCATGTACTATTTCCTTTTTGGGTGGCAGACCTTTAGGTTCCTGGAACAGGACATCATATTATGAAACAATATTTTCTATACCAGCTTGTTACTGAGCATTACAACCTTCAAATACATTGGTTTTATCAGGTTTATTTTCCTTTACAACCATTAGCAATAATTGTCTGCACGAATTTATCATTCTTTTCATCTGCCCAGAATTTATGAGAGTATAATTATTCTTGAGCTTGTGAGCTCTTCCAAAGTATTCGATTCCATCTTTAACAAGTAGATACTTGTTCTCAGCTCTATAGAAAATAAGTTTTCTATCATAGAAGTAAGGACTTCCTAAAACAATTCCACATATATCCAAAGGAATTATGTCTAACTCAACCTCATCTACAAATGCTGACCCAAAAGAAAACTTGAGTTTGCACTGTCTAGTCACTTGTAGTTGTGCTTTATCATTCAACCATCCTAATGGGTATGGTTTGTTATGAGGTGTAGTTGCTAATCCCAATTTCTTTACAATTGCTTCATAAATCAAATTTACTTGTGAGCCACTATAAAACAAAGTATCAATCTTTTGATGTTTGGAAATAACTCGAATATGGAAAAGCTCATGTATTTTTCTCTCATGTTCTTCATCAATAATAGTTTGAGAAAAATTACTAGTATATGCTTCAGAATTCTTACCTTTTATTCCTGTGGCTGCAATGATTGTTTCATCTCCTGAGTCTGACCCCAAATATTTCTCAATAGCTGTAGCAGTCTTCTTCTTCTTGCCCTCAGACTTCTTAGGTCTTAGCTCTGGATACAGAATCCAACAGTTCTCATCATCATGCCCCTCCTTTTTACAGTGAGTGCATGAAGCTTTGATTTTCTGTGTAGTGTTAGCCTTCCTTGCTTTTCACTTCTACTTTCTTTCTCCTTTCTCTTGCTTACAGTGGATTGGGATGGTCCCCCAACTTCTGGATTTCCATTCTTTCCTCTAGCTTATATATGAGTAGCTTCTACAGATACCCCATCTATACTAGTGGGATTAAACATGAGGATGGTATGCCTCATGTAGTTGTGTAGGCCACCAATGTACTTCAAAAGAGTATCTGGTGAGTCTAATGAGATC
Source organism: Pinus taeda (assembly GCA_000404065.3). Lineage (NCBI taxonomy): Eukaryota > Viridiplantae > Streptophyta > Pinopsida > Pinales > Pinaceae > Pinus > Pinus taeda. The sequence continues at coordinate 10,814 of APFE031509007.1, read as the reverse complement.
CCTAGAATCAATGCTCTCTTTCTAAATTCTTGAGTGTACCCTTGCACACTTTGCCCTTTCA
>APFE031509006.1:49754-88536 GCA_000404065.3 Pinus taeda | reverse complement strand
ATCTTAGAACCTTTTCAACCACAATAGCCTCTTTTATTTCTTCACCCAATTTTTTCATACAATTAACAACTTCATCTACGCGAAGAAAATAGTTAGCCACACTTTGACCATTATACATCTTGAGAGTCTTATAATGAATCCTGATAGTTTGAAGTTTGGAACGATTTACCTGCTCATCTCCTTCATAGCTCGTGACAATTTTGTCCCATATCTCTTTTGTGGATTTATAGTGCATTACCTTCATGAATTCCGATTGAGATATACATCATAATAGGGTACTGACTACTTTTGCATTTGTTTCATACTTCTTTTTCTCTTCTGCATCTGTAGGAGTAGTTGAAGGAAAAGCATAGCCTGTCTCTATGATGTTCCAAACTTCTGTACCAAGAGATTGAAGATAGGTAGTGACTCTTACCTTCCAATAATTGAAGTTTGTCTCATCAAAAACCGGTGGCCTGATATATGCTTCCCTCTCGTAGTTGCTCATGATGAAAGATCTTCCTTCAAGTGATCAAGCTTCTTAGAAGGACCTGCTCTGATACCAATTGTTGAAAATAATACTGAGAGGGGGGGTGAATCAGTATTATCTAGTCCTTTTTCCAATTCTTCCTTATTTATACTTTGAATTATTTTTGCATATCAGTACCATAAAATAATGAGCATGAACAAGAAAAACAGACAGTCACATCAAAGAACACCAGATATAAGGTGGAAACCCAATGTGGGTGAAAACCACCTGCTGCAATATGTCTCTATCTTCTTTCAAATTAGAAGCTCCTTTTACAATGGTCTTGTAATTGGTGCAGTCCTTTACCAGTACGCAGGCTGCAACCGCAGAGAGCTACAACTCTCTCTCGTTTTCCAGTCTCTCCTGGAAGGGAGCTACAACCCCCTACTTCTTTTTCTTTCAAGGACCACTTTCATAAATTTTCAAACTGGATCCATAAACATCAAATGATCATCAAGTACATGTAGATTTCACAGTCAACAACAGTAACTAGATCAACAACACAGAACTAAACCCAGAACACCTTATCAACAGAAAAATTCAGTCAACAGAAGATCTTAAGTCAGATACGCAGTTTTCTTTTTACTGGCCTGCGTCGCTACGCACTTCACCCTCTACTACTCTGCATATACCCGCAGAGCTCCTTCTGCTGCACTGCGTGACCACGCACTGCTTCTTCTACTACGCTACGTACAGTATGCACCCAAATACACTATCGCGCCGCGTACTTCACTGAAGGCACGCACCCAAAGACACTACCATGCCGCGTACTGTTTCTGTGCGTACGCACCTGAACCACCGTCGCTCTGCGTACCCACGCACTGCTCCTTCGTCGCCTTAGCGTACCCACACACTACGCCTTTGTTTCCCCTGCGTACCCACGCACTTATCCTTCTTCTGCTCTGCGTACCTACGCAGAGGCACCGTTGAACACCTGCGTACATCCGATTAGGGCTAAATTCACAGATCACCACTGTGAACAGTTAGACAGATGCCCAGATCTGATCAAGCGCTTGGGAGATCACCCTTTACAGATTCGCCTTCCACTTCACTTTTATATAGATCAAGCTTTTTGAAACAATAACCCAAATATTTCAGATCTTAAGATATTCAACTCAAAAGCATACTAAGCCAAATGATCTCCTTTGCTTTATATAGGCAAGCTCTTCCTCAAATCAAGGATCATGGGGCTCAATAATAATAATAAAATAAAACAATACCACGGGCCAGAACCATGATAACATAATACCGTTGGCTAAATACCAAGGGTTAAACATAAGGAACCCCACGTGTGCGCGCTTTAATGCCTTGAAGTGTGTGCACGGGGGTACGCACCTCATGAATGGGTAACCTACGTGTCTGGACGCGGTCCCTGCATAGCGTACCTGCAGGTACGCATCTTTTGAACTGTTCTCCTACGTACTTCTTAATTTTCATCATATTGAGATCCCTTGCCATGGGTGTTGCCATCAAGTACAATATCTGTAACCTATAACCATACCAGAAACATAAGCAGGGGAGCTATCCTCAATATCAATGATGTCAATATCTGGATCAAATGAAAATCCTTCCTCAATCCTGGGCTGCTTGCCCCTCTCTGATACATGTGCTGCTGTCAAAAACGAGGCCCCTTCCACCTGGTGTGGAGATAACACTCGCAGTGCTGATGAAGAAGGCGAGACCTCTTCCACCTGCTATGGAGAAAATACTCGCCGAGCTGATGCAAATAAGGCCCTGTGGCCTCTCTGATATGTGACCAATGAAGGGGAACTGACATGTCTGGGCTCAGGGATGTCATACTGCTGTGAAGGTCCTCCCTCCTCATGAACAACCTCGGGGGGTGGTGAAGCTGCGAAGAAATATCGAGAGATGAAGTCCTCCCATAGAATACCTTGTTGGGCCAACTGATGCATGACCACAATCTGGATCACAGCATAATGGTATATGCTCCTGTGTTGCTGTGCTAGGCTCCTTCTCTGCACCAAGGGCACCATCCTCTCAATATTCCGGCACATGAAAAAATGGTATGTTCATCATCTGTACCCGTGTGAAGTGCATCAACAAGCGGATATGATATGAATACACACATGAAAATATGCCCTCACAGGTGAAATAGCGAACGATGAGTCTCATCAGGGGTGCATACTCATCCTTCAAGAATCTGAAAGGAAACACATGAGTTATCTACCTCATAAATACAGGTTTAATGTAGGGCTCAAAATGAAATTTTTCCAATAGCTGGAGCTTGTTCCACCCTTCTCCAACATTGGGTATCCCTGTTGCTTGAGCAACAATCTCAGGTGACAATGTAAAATTCACCCCTACAAGATTCACATGCCCGTTGTGCAGATGCAAAACAAACAAGCGGACCATTTCCCTATGATTCTGAATTTGAGAAATCCTCTCGCGAAATTCATAACATGATTGATGGCGGAAACATGTGACTGCAAGTGGACAAGCCTGTAAATAGGTCAAAGAGGTGGGCTCCTCTCTCACACGGTGACCACTTTTTCTACCCCTGTGAGGCCTCCTTTGTACCTCAACCTCTAGTGTTGACTCACGGTCATCACTTTTCTCATAATCGGTTTTGGTTTCTGACATGGTTTCAAGAGCAAAGTGGGTGAAATGTATTGCTGCTTCTGCTCAAAAAATTGTTGTTTTAACTATTGAAATGCTGCTTCAAGGGGACAAATAATACAAGGGAGATGTTAGGGAAGGGATAATTTTGAGGGAACTGAGGGAAAATATCAGTAAAAGGGGATTTAGGGAAGGAATCATGACATATACAACATCATACAATTATAATTTGCAGGGGTTTTATGGGAAGTAGGGTTTAAGGTTATGTTATTGAATTTTAGGGATAGGGATAAGGTTTTAGGGCTTTTGGTATTTTTGTTAGGGAGATTAGGTGAAAATGACAAGGGAGATGGTAATGAGATTGTGGGGAAAAATGAGGGTGAAAAAGGGATGACCTTGAGAAGCAAAAACAAAACCCTAGCCTTACTTGCACTTTGACATTTGTGAGCAAAATACATATGAACTTCTTATTTCAAAATGATGACATTTAAATGCTCATCAAAGCTTTAGCAAGCAATCTAATTGATGTTTGGAGCCCTACCTACAACCTTGAAGAGATTTGGGGTCGATTTGAGGTTTGAAGGCAATTTTCTGTGTGTAAACCCCAACGCGTCGCGCTTGCCCAACGGATCACGCACAGGTCCTGATACGTCGCGCTCGGCCTCTCACAGCAATTTCGCCCAGTTTTTCACTAAGTCGCCTTTAAGACTTGCTCTTGGAGTCTTGGAGGCAAATAATGATAAAATGAAGGGACGGGGGCTTTTATAAACTTGATTTGAATTAATTTCCCCTCAAACCCACTTTCTAATGTTTATAACATGACACTTTTTCAAAGTTTAAATACTATTGACTTATGGTTTCCTTTTTGTCCTGAAATTGGTTGAAATGATGTTTTTTCTTGAAAACTTTTGCAGAGGTAGCTTCTGAGGGAGTCTGGCAAGGGGACAGGGCGGATGCTGACTTCTGGAGAATGTTGATTTTACAATTTTTTTTTACAAATGAGAAATTGACCTTGCTTCAAAACGAGGTTTTTGAACTCAAGGTAAATTAGCTATACAATATGAAATCATTCTGAAGTGATGCTTTGATGGACATCCTCTGGCCTGCTGGGCATTTATTGACCTTAAAAAACATGACCTCAAAGACAAATTGGACTAAACCCTAGACTTAGGACCTTGACCTCATAACAAGACCAATGGCCTTGTAAAGAATTTATTGACTGAAACAAACTTAATCCAGCAGTGCCAAGAGGGGAATAAAAGACACAAGCTCCTCCATTAGGGTTATGGCATGCCTAATGGAATGCAATAAGATGACACTGATGAGACACCTACTTATGCAAATGCAAAGAGCTTTGATCACTGATGGAGGGCTTCTAGACCGACTCTAACAAGGTCTTAATGTGATTCTAAAAAGCGTGATTTCCATTCTGAAGTTCTTTTGATATTTAGGATTAAATACACTTTTGAAACAAAACATTGTTGCGACACACACCGATCTGTGCTTGCACTTTATACTATTTAGGAAAGATTTGATTCATGCATAATAATTCTTAAAGGAAATATTTATGGGTTTAAAAGGTTGTGCATCTAGATCAGTAGTGTGGATAGCTATTACAGGATTGAAGCCTGTTGTCACATTTAAATGATCTCTTAGATTACATGCAAAATTTCCTTAATTAAAAGTGTGCTTCGACTTTGGAATTAATTCTTGTTTTAGATATTAAAAGATTAGTTGAAGCATATTTCAGTTTGAGGAATTTACTTTAAGAAGTTTTGTTCACCTTTGCAAGTTATTTTCCTTACTTAACACATTCTTTATTTTCTCGAAAGAAGGATTGGAAAGCTTGGTGCAAGAACCTCTGTCCCAGTACAATAATTGATCTTTTGATACATGAACATAATGCTCTATCCTTGAGGCTTAGAGTTCTTGCATAAAGACATAAATCTTCAGTACAGGTGTAAAGTATACTCCCAGTACTTAAAATTTGGTCTGGTACTAGTGCAAGAACATTACAGAAGTACAGGAATAATCACTTAGTACAAGGAGGAAGATCTAAAAGGAGCCAGCTATCTTTAACGGTCCAATTATTAATCTGGAACACAACTCTACTGAATATAAACATAGATTTACATTTTCAAAGATTGTTGCAAGAGGTTTTGGAAATTCCTTTCATTTGTTTTCCTGCAAAAGTACTTTCTTTCATATTCCAACACTAGAATATCTTTGGTGTAAATTGTTGGGTGATCTTTTCTTTTTGATTCTGCATGATTACAATTAAGGAAGTAGGGATAAAGTTTGGAAAAGTTCATATCATTTCTGCCATTTCCTGTGCTTCGTATCTAAGTTTATGAAACCTCCAGGTTGTTGAAGGAGTCTACTTGACAACAATGCCTTCACCCAAAAAAGGCTTGATGAATCTCCTTGAGAAGTTGATCGAATGAACGAATGGAAAAGAATGGAAAAGTTTGACACCATTTCTTAACTCGACCTTCGAGAGTGAGGGTGAAGAATTTACAAAAAAACATCTTCATAATTGATTTCATTAGATTTAAAAAAAGCATGAAAATAATATATGTGTTTGACTGAGAATGTACTACACTCACCATCAAAGTTGAATTGCGACAATTGATGAAATTGTTCCGCGAAGGTGAAAAGTTTACCAAGGAATAGGTTAGAAAAATATTATTTGATTATGATTTTGGAAAGAGACATTTAAGATGAGAGATTCAAAGTAGACTCAATGGGCAAAACTTGTCATATGGCCCTCCTTCTAGCGCAAACTATTGACGGTGATGGAAATTTGTCAGCCAAGGGGGTCTCCCTGATGTGAAGTCCCAACTAGACCTCACACCATTTGGAGTAGGAGCCAAAACTGGAAACACATTTCATTTCCAGTGTCCTTAGGGATTTTCCTTGGCTTCCATTATTAACATAAGAGGTTATACAACATTCTTTGGAACAAACAAATAAGTTGACACTGAGGCATACAATTTCAATGTATATAAAGTAATTTCAAGGCAAGGGGAGAGAGAGTGAGCCTCTAGAATAAAAGTAATAATACTATCCTAAAAGAGACACACAAGAGCATCAAAGGATCACAATTTAGCCCAAAAAGTAGTTCAGAATATGACCATGATCATAAAACCAAATACAACATGCCTTCAATAAGATAAGTACCAAAACCACCAAAATAGTTTAATTTCCTTAGTACATGTGAGAAAAACATATGCCACAAACATATAAAGAAAGTCTGACTATATTTACAATAGATGCATGAAAATGTGTTGGCTCATCGAGTTTCATATATTAAGTGAAAGTGCTAAGATATTCAAGTACAATGTTACCACACTAGCCCCAATAGTGGAACATTAAGTCACCACTTTCTTCTCCAAAAAAAGATATTTTCTCCTATGCCAATGCTAGAGAAGCCAAGGTGAAAGTTCAAGTCCAAAACAAATCCCTTTGCTTGAGTTATGAACATGTTTTTATAACAAATGAGGTGACTCTTCTCCTCCCATGTGACTCTTGACCTCCCTCACAATTCTTGAGCTTCTACAATGACTTTTCAAATTCTTACATGCCCTTTAAGCTTCTACATGACTTTAGAATTCAATAGTGACCCTTTATATTGAATGTGGAACCATTGTTATGTTAGATCCCTATAATACTAGTGATTCCCCCATTACTATTGTCATTGTATCCCTTATTGTTATTTTTGTGCCCCTATTGTCCCCATATTGTTATTATTGTGCCCCATAGAATCCCACCATTGTTAATTTTGTGCCTTTATATTATTATTGTTAGGTTGGCTTGGTTATATTGTGACCCCTTAGACTCCTATATATATAAAGGAGGTTTTATCATTTGTATCATCCAAGAATTGCTCATTTGTGTAATGTAAAGGAGGTTACCCCCTCGAAGAGGTTGAATTCTAAGGCGTTGATCTATCTTTTTATCTTTTTGTGAGCTGGTTTCCTAACATTTGGTATCAAAGCTTTGGATTCTAGGGTTTCGCTGCTCCAAATAGGTCATCGTGGCATTTTTGCTATAACTTTTTTCTATTACATTTCAAAAGCGAAAGAAAAAAAAAACCACTTGAGACGAAATCATGTTGAACCTCGGGTCCGAATTTAGCGTAGAATCTAATATGGACGACGTGGAAGCTAAGATGGATGGAATAGAAACTAATATGGACGATCTGAAGACAGATTTAAAGATAGACATGGAAGATTTGACAAAATTTCTACAAGAAATGCTTAATAATGGCGAAAGGGTAGTAAAGGAAACTCATGATGAGAAAAAAATAAATGTTAATTATGATTTCATAAACTCTAACATTGGATCGAAGAACCACCATGTTCCAAAGATTGATATGATGAAGTTTGATGGCAAGGATCCTGGAACATGGATACTACAGATGGAGTAATTTTTCGATCTCCATAATGTGCAAAACACACAAATGGTATGCATTACAACTTTGTATTTGGAACTAAATCAGTTTGTATGGTATTGATACCTTTGCTCTCATAACCAAATTGTCACTTGGGCTATTTTTATGGATGAAATGATAGCACATTATGAAGATACAAAAAGAAACACTTTTTTTTATCCAATTGATGAATCTCAAACAAAAGGGTTCAATGATGGATCACATTGAAGACATCCAAAATTGAATATAAGGGTAAAAGACATTCCAAAGGAGCATAGGATTGATATGTTCATAGGGACTTTAAAAGATAACATCCAACATGAGGTTCACCTTTGGGAACTAGATTCATTGGAGAAGGCATTCAGGTTGGCAAGAAAAATAGAAAGAAAAATTATGGCAACAAGAAATCCTACCACTCACAATCATAAGGATGGAAGTGTTGCTGCCCCTAGCCATCCACAACCTAAAAGGTTGACACTAAAACAATTGGAAGAAAAAAGAGCAAAAGGGATTTGTTACAGTTGTGATAGCAAATACACTAAAGGTCATTAGTGTGCTGAGAAGAAATTATTTTACATATATTGTGAAGAGGAGGAAGAAAAGGAACAAGAAATGTCAAAAGAAGAGGATATACACCAAGAAAAAACCCTAGAAAAATAAGAAATGAATCCAACCATATCTTGTAATTCATTGGCTCGAATTACCACTCCTCAAACTATCAAGATAGAAAGGCATATCAAGAAGAAAAAGGCAATAGTGTTGATTGATTCGGGAAGTAGCCATAATTTTATTCATTATAATATAGCCAAAGAATTGAATTACTTCATATATCCATCACCAGAGTGTCAAGTGATGGTTGCAAGTGGAGGAACCATAAATTGCTCAGGAAAGTGCCATAATATCAAGATATCCATGGGAGAATATGTATTGAATAGCCCAATGCTTTCCATTCCAATGGGCGGTGTTGATGTTGTACTAGGAGTCCAATGGCTACAATCCTTGGGTACAATAGCTTTTAATTTTCAAGAACTTTCATGAAATTCTCTTCAGAAGGAAAGGAAATTGAATTAAGGGGTATCGTAGGGAAACTGGGAAAGATAATCAGCTCTAATGGAATGACAAAGCTTCTAAAGAAAGAACAATGAGGCATAATTGCACAATTATGTTCACTAGAGGTTCCCACATCGAAATGATCCATTTCTCCAGATCTCCAAAAAGTCTTGGACAATCATTCCAAGGTATTTGAGACTCCCAAATGCCTTCCACCTATTCGTGATTATGATCATGCTATCAATTTGATTCCAAGAAGTGTTCCTCCAAACATCAGGCCTTACAGATATCTCTATGTCCAAAAGATTGAAATTGAACGTATGGTTGCAGAAATGCTAGAGGCTGGTATAATTCAGCCTAGTAAAAGTTCTTTCTCTACTCCAGTAGTATTGGTTCACAAGAAGGATGGATCATGGCGCATGTGTCCATATTATAGGGAGCTCAACAACCTCACTATTAAAGATAAATTTCCCATTCCTATCATTGATGAATTATTGGATGAATTGCATGGATCAATTTACTTCACCAAGTTGGATCTTTGTTCAGGATATCAACAAATCAGAATGAAGATTGAAGACATTCCAAAAACAACATTTAGAACTCATGAGGGTCATTATGAATTTTTGGTCATGCCTTTTTGCCTTACTAATGCACCTTCTACATTTCAAGGTTTGATGACTTCCATTTTCAAACCCTTCCTTAGAAAATTTGTGTTAGTATTTTTTGATGATATACTAATCTACAACAAGTCTTGGAAGGATCATGTCCAACATGTTTACATGGTGCTCAAACTATTGGAGGAGAAACAATTATATGCAAAAATTTCCAAATGTTTCTTTGGAGTACAAGAGGTGGAATATCTGGGTCATATTGTATCTCATGAAAGTGCTAAGGTAGACACTAGCAAAATTAAAACCATTAAGGAATGGAAAATCCCCACATCCACAAATCATCTACAAGGATTTCTCGGGTTGACAGGTTATTATTGCAAGTTTATTAAGAATTATGGGAGAATAGTAGTGCCTCTAACAACATTATTGAAGAAAGATGCATTCTCATGAACTCCAGAAGCAACGAAGGCCTTTGAACATCTTAAAGAGGAAATGTGCCAAGCACCAGGCTTAGCTCCACCGGACTTCACAAAAACCTTTATTGTGGAATGTGATGCCTCAGGAAATGGAAATGGTGTTTTTTTAATGCAAGAACAAAGATCCATTGCTTTCGAAAGTCATCCAATCAAAGGAAAGTATTTACACAAAGTTATTTATGAGAAGGAAATGATAGCAATACTACATGCACTTAAGAAATGGTGACCCTACCTAATGGAAGACACTTCAAGGTAAAAGTAGATCATGATAGTCTTAAATACATTTTGGAACAAAGATTATCTTCAGAAGAGCAACAAAAATGGGTCACAAAGATGTTGGGCTATGACTTTGGAATCATCTACAAAAACAGGAAGAAAAATGTTGTGGCAGATGCACTCTTAAGAAAGGATGAGGATGTGGAAGCATTTATTTGCACCATTTCGATTATCCAACCAGATTGGATAAACGAAGCAAGGGATGAATGGAAGAATGATGAGGAAGTGTGGGCACTCATTCAAAAGATACAACAAGATCCCAGTACATTTGGCACATTTAGCTAAAAAAATGATTCGAATGGTATAAGGATCGGTTATACCTATGTAAGAATTCCCAACTCAAACAAAAGATTCTTAGGAATTGCACACCTCTCCATTAGGAGGGCACTTAGGATTTCTAAAAAACTACCACAAGGTTAAGAAGGATTTTTTTTGGGATGGCCTTAAATTGAATATTCAAAAGTTTGTGGCAGAATGTTTGTTTTTCCAAAAAAATAAAGTTGAAACAATTAAGACCCCATGACTATTACAACCCTTATCCATTCCAAGCCAATGTTGGGAGGAGGTTTCAATGGATTTTATCACAGGTTTACCCAAGTCCGAAGGAAAGAGTGTTATCATTGTGGTAGTTGACATAATTTCCAAGTATGCACACTTTTGTGCATTATCTCATCCATTTAAAGTGATTACTATTTCTACTACATTTATGGAAACAATTCAAAAGCTACATGGAAACCCAAAGATAATTGTAAGTGATATATATCCCATTTCACTGGAAATTTTTGGAAAAAATTATTTTCTTGTCTTGTGGTGAGCACCAATATTGCAGTGATAATGCTACAACTTCTGGGCTACCTACTTTACTCTTATCAACCTGGTAGTTCGTAACAAACTTGGAAGCGTCGGTGTTGTATGCACAAGTACTAGTTCTTACTACAAGTTGTCACTTGGTTAGCCGATGCAAGATCAATAGGAGCTCAAGTCAACTTCTATGGATTCAAGAAGAAGCTCTATATGTGATGAAAGGAGAGAACTATTACTCTACATATGCTACTGTAACTGCAGAAAGGAGAAAGACTGAAATGTAAAGCAAACCTAGTGAACCCTAATTAACCAACTAATTCTACTTTTGTAGAAAGCGCCATGAAAACCATGAAAGGAATTCCATTACCTATTAAAGTAATTAAAAAACATCTAAATAAGCTATTTATGGAAGTAAATAATCAAAAAACATCTTTTCGGATTTTTATGTATTTTTATGTGAATTTGACATGCATATAATTTATTGTGTGTGAATGTGGCAGCACATAGGTGGTGTTGAAGGGTGGTTTTGGGACTTGAGTGGATGTAGGATGGTGTGGATGGGTCCTAGGAGGTCTCAGGTGGCCTTCTAGAGGCTTTTCCCACACTCGGCCTTCAAAAGAAAGCCTACAGGAAAATCTACAGGAGGACACAAGAAATCTACAGGAGGAAAATAGGGCCACTATAGGAGGCCGAGAGCAGTTTTCACTATTTTGAGGGTGTGAGAGTGGGTGAAAAAGGTGGATGAATGTTGGAATGAATTTTGAGGGCACCTAGGGTCTACCGAGAATCACCAGGAGAGAGGAAGATGATTGGGTTTGCTCAAGGAGAGAGGAAGAAGTTCTATGGAAAATGCAAGAAACTAAGCCATAATTGAGGTGAGGTTTGGGTGACCTGTAGGGAACAAATCAGATGGAGGATGTGATGGATGATAAGCTAGCCTACTGCAAGAGGAGATCTATTGCAAAGGAACTGACAGTCAACCAATAAGATCAAACAAGCAATGAAATAAGTGCATCTAGAAAAACAAAGTTTTGCATCAAACTAGTCTAAACTATGATTTATGAAAGGAAATGCCAAGAATTGTTGCAAGAAAGGAAAGCATGAAAGAAGAATATTGCAAATAAATAATCAGGCATGATGATGAAGATATCTAGCAAAGCATAACTGTACTATTCACCTACTAAAAAGCTGCAAACAATAGAAGTCCTATGAATGAGGAAAATCTGTGTTTTTGGGGCAATAAGAGGGTCTTTGCCTCAAATCATGGTCCCAAAGGGAGGAAGAGAGGCCAAGGCACTATTGCTAGCCTTTTGAATCTTCTATTTACCACTACTTAACCTGCTATAGAAAGCAAAAATGGAAGCAAACTACTAAATCATCAAAAGCAACCTATTCTTAACCATTAAAGAAATACATCTAACAACAACCTAATCTGCAAACTAAAATAAAACATACAAATACAAGTAAAGAGGAGCTTGGTTTCTTGGGTTGGGCCCTAACCCAAGAGCTTCAGCCCTCTGAGGTAACTCAGTGCTAGCTCGAAAAATATTCCATAATTATTTCTGAAACAATAACAAGATTACATGAAACTGTCACAAAATAATAAGCTCGAAGTTGGAGCAGAGTTTACATAAGCAAAAATCCAACCCTAGTGAGGCCCTAGGCCTCTCTAATTATACAAATGAAGCTACCAACAACTTCCTTAAAATCAGGGAGGCTTGGCTCCCAAAACTCGAGATAATCATTAGTCATCCTCCACTTGCTCGGTTGCCTTCTAATGCATGATTCGACTACTTGTACTCCAAGCTGAATGAAGGGGAATTCTGAGTGAGGAGTAATAAATGATGGGAATTCCCTCCTATAAGTCCTCTCCTTTTTCCACTTCAATATATTTCTACCATTTGTCCATTGGATCCTTGACTTTGACCTCGAAATTCAATGATAATTTGCATTAAACACATGTTAGACCACATGGCATCATAACTAACTCAACTTACTCCATAAGCATAAATATAATCAGAAAATCATACAATAAGCTAAGAGAATGGTTGATTTGACTAAGTTAGGAGGTAAAATGAGACCAAATAATTACCCATTTATGAGGCTTATTATCTTGGGACTCAGTTAGCTCATAGCTCATCTTATCATCCTCAATCTGATGGGCAAACTGAGATAGTAAACAAATTTTTGGAAGGATATCTTCGTTGCTTTCTATCTGATAAACAGACACAATGGGTCAAATGGTTGCCTTTGGCTAAATGGTGGTATAACACTTCCTTCCATACTGCAACAAAAATGACCCCATTTATGGCACTTTATGGATATCATCCACCATCCATCACATCATATTTAAGAGAAAAATCTAAGGTTCAAGCCGTGGAAGATCACATCGAGCATCAACAACAAGTTCTCCAACTCTTAAAGGATAACCTTACCTTGGCGTAGAATAGAATGAAATAGCAGGAAAATTAACATCACAGTGAAAGAAGTTTTGATGTAGGTGATTGGGTATTCCTACAGCTACAACCATATAAACAAATGTCCCTTAAGCAAGCTAAGAAGGATAATAAGTTATCACCAAAGTATTATGGTCCATACAAGGTGTTGCAAAAGATAAGTACTATGGCATACAAATTAGAGCTTCCTGCAGCTTCCCAAGTGCACCCAGTTTTCCATGCTTCATTCTTAAAGAAGGTTATAGGTGACAAGATTCCAGTTCAAACAATATTACCAGAACTTAATAAGGAAGGAAAAATCATATTGGAACCTGAACCAGTCAAAGAAACAAGAAATCGATAGCTACGAAATCGATCAATTTCAAAGTATCTTATCAAGTGGAAGAACTTACCCGTTGAATATTCCACATGGGAGGATGAAAATTTTATACAGAAGTACCCAGAACTACTCAAGCAATGAGGACAACACTTTTTTGAAGGAGAGGGGCATGTTAGGTCCCTATAATACTAGTGATTCCCCCATTACTATTGTCATTGTATCCTTTATTGTTATTGTTGTGCCCCTATTGTCCCCATATTGTTATTATTGTGCCCCATAGAATCCCACCATTGTTATTTTTGTGCCTTTATATTATTATTGTTAGGTCAACTTGGTTATATTGTGAACCCTTAGAATCCTATATATATAAAGTAGGTTTTATCATTTGTATCATCCAAGAATTGTTAATTTGTGTAATGTAAAGGAGGTTGCCCCCTCGAAGAGGCCGAATTCTAAGGTGTTGATCTATCTTTTTATCTTTTTGTGAGATGGTTTCCTAACATGTTATGCAACCCATTTTACATTACACAATTACTTTCCATAAATGATGTGGAAAGACACTATAACACATATGACTCTTGAGAGGACTCTTGACAATGATGACATGGAACTTCATGATGATGTGGTATTATCAAGATGCTCCTGTTGTTGCCTTATTTGCATATTCATGATGGATCTTGCACATTATTTGCATTCATCCTCTAAGGGTTTGATTGATATGGAATCTTCATGAGATCATGATATTTGATCTTTTGTCAAAAACTATTGTCTCTTCATCTTCTCTTTAATGATTAGATTTTTCTTTGAGACTACAAAGGTGTCCTTTAATAGGTTCTCCTTCTTCATATCCTTCATCATCATCCTGTCATAACATGATATGATACTTGCAATAAAATCCACACATGAAAATATGACATCAGTGTGATAACCCCCTAGTCTAACATGCTTCATGACAACCATTAACTAAGCTAGAACCAGGTGATGGGCTGAGATATAGGCTCAAGGATTGCACAGTTGCACAACTCAGGAGGTCAGGGACTAGGACTAAGCCTTGAGACTGCACAATGTGATAACCACCAGTATTGTAGCAAAAATGATGCAACTCCTGGGGCTACCAACTTTACTTTATCAACCTAGGGGTCGTACAAACTTAGAGGTGACAGTGTTGTATACACAAGAAGATGAGATGGGTCCACTCTTTATCACTGTTGAGGCGGTGATAGACCAATCTGGTTTCCCAAACCATCCTTCTATTGATTCAAAAGAATCTTGATTACCAATGAGAAGAAAGGGAAAATTTCACTAACTGAAATCTTGTCTACTGTAGTAAGGAAAGACTGAAATTAAATGCTTAAACACACCATTCATATAACTCACTGATAAGAGGCTTTGCCTCAAAATAATGCTAAGTTAACATGTGTGTAATCCTATTGTCCTAGGTATGCAATTCGAAACATCCAAACATTCTACTATTGTGCATGTAAATGAACACAATAACTCTTTTTTCTTTTGTCCTTTTTGTGTGAAAAATGTGAATGCTAAATCATCTTAGTGATGTGGTAGGTGGATTATGGATGATTTTGAATGGTCAAATGGCTTGGTAGGCAAGTAGGGGTCTTCTCCTATCTTCCCATATTCGTTTTCCTCAATTCAGACTCAAAACAGGCCACTACATGTAGACCTATAGGATATCCTAATGCTCCTATAGGATCCCCTGTATTCCTACAGGATCCACCCGAGAGAAAGTGGAGTGATTTGGAAGGTGGTGTAGGGCTTAAGGAAGGTAAATGGTGGGCGAAATGAGGCAAGGGAGTGGCTAGGACTCCTTCAGAGCTCAAAACAGAGTTTGTGAGATGGTTGGATTTGCTCAACAAACTTGGAGAAGTGTTCTTATGGAATGATGAATTTGGTGAGGGACATAGTGGAAAAAGTGATAATCATGGATGGATGAGGTTAGGATGGGGCTACTCGTCATGAAATCTCTCTGCACTACTGAAACTCCTGCACTACATCAATCATTCGCATTTATCCATAAATCATGTCAAACAGGAAAGATTTTTAATCAACTAAAGAAAACAGAATTTCATTATCTAGTTGCCTATTTCATGCATGGGAAAACTTGCAAAATAATGTGAAACCTTTATGATATCTAATGCAAGACTGAAGATATTAGAAATGAAAATTAAATCCTATTCTTGAAAACTAGTAAAATACTGGCCTAAGTAGCAGAAAACCCTAAATTCCATGAGAAATCAAAATTCTATCTTTTTGGGGCTGCATAGGAGTTCTTTCCTCAAACCATGGTCCCTAAAGGGAGGAGTGAGGCCAAATCAACCTACTGACAACCTTTTGGTATCTCTTTATCCTTCTAAGCTATTGCTAAATCAATGCACAAATGGAAGCAAACTAATCAAATCCACAACTACTTGCAATGAAATAATGTTAAAAACAATTCAACCATTAATATATGAAATCAACTAAGCATATCAATACAAGAAGAGGAGCCTTTTCTGCTAGGGTTAGGCCCTAACCCAAGAGCTTCATCCCTCTCTGAGTCAACTCAGTGTTGGATCAAGGAAAAGCTCATTCTCATTATCATATCAGAAAATTACATAACAATATCTTCCACATGTCTTGAACTCGAAGATGCTTAGTGCTTTTACATCAAAAATCCGAATCCTAATGAGGCTCTAGGCCTCTTTATTTATAAAACTGAAGTCTCCAATGACTTCCTTAAATCTAGGGAGGCTCAGCTCCCAAACTCAAGATGAACTGGCTCTTGAACTATCACTATCTCGGTTGCACTTTGATCTTCATGACTTGGCTTCTTGCAACTCCGAGCTAGTGTGATTTGATGGAGGAATATTCGAATGAGTGAGGATTAAATGAGGAGGATCTATCTCCTACAATTTATTCTCCTTGTCTTATTCGAGTTTCTGCCCTTGATTAGCCAAAATTTCCATTTTTTTCTTTCAAAAAACTGCAATGAATGCACATTAGCCCACTAGACATAACAACTCACTTTTACTCATCTCATTAATCAAAATATAATCCAAATATGTAAGGAATTATGAGAAGAGTTTATTTAAATAATCTTGGAGGTGTATCAAGGTCAATGAAGTTACCCAATGATGAGGCTCATCATCACCCCCTACTAAAAGTGTTTCTCGTCCTCTGAGCAACTCAATCTATATCCATGTCTTTCATTGCTCTAGTGGCCTCCCTAACATCCCATGCTTCTATTGTAGTTTACTCTTCCTGTGCATAGAATCATGCCTTCCTCTCTATCTCTTCCCGCTGCTTTCTTTCTTCCTCTTCCTTCCTTCCTTCCAACATTCCTAAGAGCAGTGGTGGATTGAGTCTCAATCCAATCCAATCAACTTTGAGTCTTTGTAGAGCTTGCTTGTACATGGGTGTTTTGTTTAGGGAGTTGTCTATAATGCGACTTTTTGGAGATTCCGGTGACGGAATCCGGCGGAAGAAATGAGGTTCAATCTTGATTTTTAGCAGTTAAAATGGTTTTTTAACTGCATATTTGGATTCAGCGCCCTGAAAAACCCCTGGGAGCCATTAATTGTGCAGAAACTAGCTATCAAACTTGGGATTCCAATGAATTGCTGCCGGATTTTGGCCGGAAAAATCCGTCGGAAAGGCTTTCAAAAAGTCGCATTATAGACTACTGCTTTGTTTAGTGCCTCTCTCATTCTCTGGGGAGAATGGTACTATCTAATTTTCAGGATGTAGGGAAAAGCTTTCCATCTCGATAAGATTGCATGTTGTCATCACCTAACAAAATAAACATGTTTATAAGAATATTTCGGCGTAAATCACATGAGGTAAGACATTTGCCGACGCGTTGCGAACCAACCAGTGTGGTTCATCATCAGGACAAGTTGAAGAAACAGATCTAGCTCAACATGTTAAATAGTCAGACCAGAGATTCCAACGGCTAAATTTGACTAAATAACCCAGGTCAAAATTAATTAAATATTATTAATGTTATAATGTTATTATTAATATTTTAATATTATTATTATTAATATTGTTAATATTATTATTAATTAATTTATAATTTAAATTAGTAAAAATGTGTAAAAGTAAATCCCAGGTTAGTTAAAAAAAAATTCTTAATTATTAATAATAATTCATTATTAATATTATTATTATTATTAATTTTATTAAAATTATTAATTTATTTTATGGAAAAAAGTTAATTTAGGTAAAAATATATAAATTCTTTTCTTAATTAATATTAATAGGTTAAAGGGTTTATATATAATTATTTTTTATAAACTTTCCTATTAATAATGGTAATCTTAATTAGGATATATATATATATATATATATATATATATATATATATATATATATATATATATATATATATATATATATATATATATATGAGTTGTCTATAATGCTACTTTTTGGAGATTTCTGTGACGGAGTCTCGCGGAAGAAATGAGGTTAAATCTTGGTTTTTAGCAGTTAAAATGGTTTTTTAACTACATATTTGGATTCAACGCCCTAAAAAACCCCTGGCAGCCATTGATTCTGCAGAAACTAGCTATTAAACTTGGGATTCCAATGAATTGCTGCGCGATTTTGACCAGAAAAATTCCGCCGGAAAGGCTTTCAAAAAGTCGCGTTTATAGACTACTTGCTATATATATATATATATCTATATATATATATATATATATAATATGAATGAATGAATAAATGATTTATTATTATTTAAATAAATTTATTCTCAGAACTAACCATGAATTTATATATTTTTACCTAAATTTAACTTTTTTTCCATTAAAATAAATTATAATTTTAATAAAATTAATATTAATAATATAATATTAATAATTAATACTAAATGAATATATATAATTTTAATTATTATTAATAAATTAAGAAAAGAATTTATATATTTTTTACCTAAAATTAACTTTTTCATAAAATAAATTTATAATTAAATAAATTAATATTAATAATATTAATATTAATAATAATATTAATAATGAATTATTATTAATAAATTAAGAAATTTTTTTAACTAACCTGGGATTTACTTTTTACATTCTTTACTAATTTAAATTATAAATTAATAACAATAATATTAACAATATTAATAATAATAATATTAAAATATTAATAATAATATTATAACATTAATAATATTTAATTAATTTTGACCTGGGTCATTTAGTCAAATTTAGCTATTAAATTTAGCCGTTGGAATCTCTGGTCTGACTATTTAACATGTTGAGCTAGATCTGTTTCTTCAACTTGTCCTGACGATGAACCACACTGGTTGGTTCGAAACGCGTCGGCAAATGTCTTACCTCATGTGATTTACGCCGAAATCTTCTTATAAACATGATGGATCACAGAAGCCTCAATTCTACAAAATAAACATGTCTTCAAAGTTTGTTTCTGCTTGCTCTTGGGAAGCAAGGTATCGTGGTGCAAGCTTAGGGTCATTTTCAATAAGGTTGTGGGTGCTGATGACAACCATTGGATTTGATTAGTTAACTCTTATCATGAGGGGTTTCGTCTCTTCTCTTGCCATTACTTTATTCATCTTTGCAGCTCTTGCCTCATCATGATTCATCCATGATGCCAAATACATCAATTGTAAGTCCCCTGGTTTTGAATTTGGGTCCCACACATTCAGATCTGTCAAGGCCAAGTTGTGTAGGTAAAACTCAGACATTTTAGCTCTATCCTCCAAGGTTCTTTGATCACAGAGATCAATGAAATGTCTATAGTCTTGGCAGGGCATAGTGCCTCTCTGAGCTAAAATCTTAATTTGGAACTATAGCCACTGTTCCTTAAGATACAAAGCATAAGACTTTGTTGGCATCCTGCACTGGATTGCCTCTAAGAATAAACTGGTGATAGATGCCAATTGACTTTCTCTCTCTTGTAATTGTCCCCTTAGTCATTCATTCTCTGCTTCCAACTGAGCTTTCATCATTGTCTCTTTGTCCCTTATGTTGCTCAGTTCTCTGCCCATCTCCTTTACTTTCTCCTCCATGTGGCCTATATCATCCACTCCTTTAGATTTGGAAATTTGCATCCACCTATGCATTATTGCCCTTTCTTTTTCAAGCTCAAAGAATAAGCGGATGACAATTTTTTGTGGAATGACCCTACCCCCTTCAATGAAACTATAGTAAGAGTCAAGGTTGGGTTGAGGACTAGGTTCCCTCAGTTTTGGATCTTCCTTCTTTGTTTCTTGTTGGGTGATACCTTCTTGGTCCATTTTCTGAATTTCCTGTAGGTTTAGCAAATTTTCTTGTAGGATGGCCTCTGCTTCCTGTAGGTCCTTCTGTGTCTCCTATAGCAGAAATTTTACCTTTGATGAGGAAAACCTTGTGACATGCCTCCAAACATAAGTGATGGGAGATTTGGGAGAGGCTTGTCCTGATAATCCTTCTCCATGTTTTTTCTCAAGGGGAGCTACCTTCTCTTGCTGCTTTGGTGAGTCTTCAATGAAAATAGGAATTTTGGTGGGTGTTTAAGGTCTTCCTTGCCTGAGTCTTATGCATTTTCTTTTCCTAAATTCCAATGGGTTTTGTCTTTGTCTCTTCCATTTTTTCTTGATAAGTGTACTTAGGGCAGTGAGAGCAGTTGTTGCCTCTTTCTCAGTGGGTTCTAGAGATACCCTTGGTGATTCTTCACCCATTTTGCCTTGAACTCTAGACCTCTATTCTTCCTTTCCTTTTGTTTCCTCTTTCCCATTCTCCTTCTTATCCTTGTCTTTCTCTTCCTATTCTTCCTCCAGTTCCTTACTTTATTCATCAGTTTCTTCTTTTGCATCTTCTTCTGTCCCTTCATCACTTTATTCCTCATTTTCTTCCTCTTCTTCCTCCTTTGTTTCCTCTTCATCCCTCTCACTAGAAGTGGGACTTTTGTCATATTCAAGAGCTTTGATTTCTCCCTCTACCTACATGTCTTTGAAAGTTGCGCATGTAATAGGGAGTCTTAGGTTTTGGAGGGCATATTCTAAGATAAGTTTGATTAACCCATGATTTCCTAGTTGTTGATGTTTTCCTTCTTTCACTTTGATGCTCATATCTATCACTGATTAAAGAAGAAAGTAGGGTATGCTTAGTTTGTTTTGAGGAGGTGTGTTTGCTCCAAATCTCAGTTCTTAGAGAATCCTGAAATGGTATCCATATACCACACTATATCTCCCCTCACATGCTATATATTTAATGAGGTGGTAGCTAATTTCATTCCAAGGGTATGGCATGCTTTCTCTTTTGACCCCATTTTCCTCCTCCATTGCCTCTTCTCCTTCAAAAAAGAATTTGTTATTTGCAATTTAGTTGTTACCCTTATCTTCCTTTCTCCAAGGAAACCCTAAAGGAAGTGTGGTGACTCTGCTTATGACTTCAGGGGTGATTTCTACTGAGAGGCCTTTCCCCACAATAGTTGCATGGGTCCTAGCTAGGGGTATGAGTGAGAGATCAAATTCTCTACCCACCTCATCATCGTGTCCCCTAATTTTCTCAAAGAAACCCATCTAATTGTGCCTTGTGAATATTTCTACTATAGGAGGGTGCTGATGAATTCTCACTATGTTTGTGGGTTCCCTCTTATTAAATCCACTTGTCATTTTTTCTCTAATAATTGTGGAGGCTTGTGTGGCTCTAATTCCAAATTCTAATGGGTGATATATTTTAAATGCAAAATATTTATATAATTCCCCTAGACCACAATTTCCTTAACCAAATGGAAGGTTTTTATATGTTTTTTAACTTGGAAAATGTGGGAAGGTATAGCTCCTACCTCCTAGTTACTGCCTAATGAAGCCAACCTTTGATTTTTCCTCTCGAACTACCCACTGCTGATTGTGTAGATGACTGCTCTGTATCCTGTAGGGTCTTGTAGGTTTTCATGTAGGATCATGTAGGTGCTTCTGCACTAAGAAACTACTCATTATCTTTCCTATAGACACTGCTTCAAGAGCTAAGAGAAACCTTGCTTCGATGTATCCTCAAGATTGTGAATGCCTCCTTTGCATGGAAACCAATGTTTTATTTCCTCATATGGGTGATTGTGTGGGATGGTGTTTTGGAGACCAAAGTACGAGCACCCACTTTTGGACTGTAGAAATTTTATGAATAATATGACACTTATTCAACTGATATTATCCTGATTATACACTATTGTAGAATGCATGCATAATACATAATCTCATCTACGTTGATCATCAATTTAGTAGTATTCAAAAACATACACATGCACACATCGAAGCATCAATCACACATATCAACACAGTATGTACCTGGCGAAAGCATAAAGCTGAAAACCCCACAACTATCTGTATATTATATTGATTGAGATCATGTAACAGTATACAGTACATTACTAGCTCCACCTGTTACACACAATACAACATAGATCTGAATCAATCACTACCTCAAATCACCTCTGCTGCTTGCCTGCCTCCACTACAAAATCCTTCATAGAGAATGGATGAGAATGGCTGAACCATTCACGTGTTTCCCTTGTGTAACACTACCCAATCCTCATTGGCAACTCAATCCCACTGATTGTGCAAATCACATGCACAACTATAATCACAACTGACAGCTGTCTTGCCCTTTCACTTATTTCTAACGCCTGTCTCCATTGAACTGTCCATGCACTGAGTTAACTGATGTATTCTTTAGTTGCTTTATGAGTTAATAATTAGTGAATTAATTAATAATTAATTCACACCACTCAACATTAGTCTATTTTCTAGTTAGACTAACTACAACTAGTTCAACTAAGATAAACTGAACACAACTCCATCAACTCCTAATCCAACTCCACAGAACTCAATCGCTGAAGTCCTAACTGAAGTCCTCCATGCAATAGCTCAAGTTAACCCACAAGAAAACCGTATTTCCTTCTAGCAGTTGCATGTGCCACATTTGTAGCTCGAACTGAAGTGCTCCAAGAGAATAAGATAATGTTTATAGTCCAAATATTATTAAGAGCTCATAATATTCTACTGTTCTATTTTTAACCTGACAGTCTAAAAATAGACTCTTCCCATATGTCTAAAAATAGAGGTCCATCTATTTTTACCAACTTGACCAATCATCCACAAATAACATCCTGCAACTCATAGACCATGATCCATATGTCTAAAAATAGACTTTGCGCCAAAAATAGCCAGTGGGCCCACTTAGTGAAGGCGACTTCTTTCCACTAAGCTCCATCATCTTGTTGCATTCTCAACACTCCCTCTCAACAAGATATGGATTATCAGCAACCCCTATCATGTCTCGATGGTACTCGAATTTGATCCTGGTGAGCGCCTTCGTCAAGATATCAGCATCCTGATCCTCCGTCGGAATATATGAAAGTAACATGATTCTCTGTTGCGCACAATCTCTGATATGATGGTACCTGATGTCGATGTGTTTGGATCTATCATGAAATACAAGATTAGCCAAGAGTTTAATGCAACTCCAGTTATCATAGTAAATCATAGTAGGATCCAAATGAGACACGAACAACCCGACCAGGATCTTCCTCATCCATATAGCCTCGCATGCAGCCAAACTTGATACCATATACTCAACCTCTATGAAACTGAGTGCCATGGATATCTACTTCCTGTTGTACCAAGAAACTGTTGTCGATCCAAAACTGAAGATCTCCCCAGATGTGCTCTTTCTGTCCGTTGGGCTCCCTACCCAATCTGCATCCATGAAGCCACATAGCTTCACCTCATCCTCCTATATGTACCACAATCCATATCCCTATGTGCCTCTGATATAATGCAATACATGCTTGCCTGCCTTCCAGAAGAGCTTGGTAGGCTTAACCATAACTTGTGAAATCTGGTTAACAGCATAGCATATATCGGGTCGTGTATTGACTAGATACATAAGTGACCCCACCAACTGTCGATAAATAGTGGCATCCACTACCTCCGCCGAAGTAGCATCCTCCTTCCTCCAACCTCTAGGAAGAGGAGTATCAACAGGCTTGCAGCCATGCATGTTGAACTTCTCCAGTATCTCTTGAGCATACTTACCCTGAGAAACAAACAGTCCATCACTGCGTTTCCAAATTTCCAATCCCAGGAAATAATGAAGGAGGCCCAAGTCCTTCATCTCAAACTCCCGAGCAAGATCCTCCTTGCATGAAAGTATCAACAACTCATCTCCTATTACAATCAAATCATCTACATATAGTACAATGATAAGCAAATTACCCTCCACCACAATCTGGTATAGGTTAGGATCCGCCTCACTCTTGGAGAATCCAAGTCCGGTGAAATAGTTGTCTATCCATGTGTACCAAGCACGAGGTGCTTGTTTCAACCCATACAACGCTCTCTTGAGCCTACACACATGAAACTCACTGCTAAAGATCTCGAAACCTTCAGGTTGCTCTATGTACACTTCCTCCTCAATGACTCCATTGAGGAACACAGTCTTCACATCCATCTGATGAATGTGCTGCCCCATCTGCACTGAGAGAGCAAGAATCGCCCGTATGGAAGAATACCTTGCGACAGGTGCAAAGGTCTCCTCATAATCGATCCCTTCTATCTGTGAGAAGCCTCGGGCAACAAATCTTGCCTTGTACTTCTCCACAATCCCATCAGCTTCCTGCTTCACTTTGTAGATCAATCTCGAACCCACCATTGATTTCCCTTCCAGTCTTGGGACAATCTCCCATGCATTTTTTCTGACAATCGAATCATACTCTTCCACCATGGCATCTACCAATGCGGGATCCTCCACAACTTCCTTGAAAAAGGATGGCTCTATCACGACACATTTGCTCACAAAAGCCATGTATCCAGTGTACCGATCCAGTGACTGTCTCTGCCTACACTCTGCTGTAGGTGGTCCTACAACCTTCTCTGCATCTTGAGCCAGTCGCTCAACTTCTGTAGTACGCTTTTTTCCTCTGATGGTTGGCGCTGCATGAGTGGTCTCTTCCACTCCATGAACTTCCTTTTGTGGCTGATCCATGTCCTGAAGCTCATCCTTAGGAACTAATAGATCCTCATCTACATGCAAGTGTGGCTCCCTCTCAAGCGAACACTTCATGGCTTTCTCCTCCTGAAATTGTATATCCCGTCGCACAACAGTCTTGTGACTGTCTGACAAATACACATGATAGTTATGGGGCGTATCAGTGTACCCCACAAATATCCCAACCTTTGCGGTCGGCTCCAGCTTCTTCCTGGCATCCTTCGTTACATGCATGTAAACATGAGAACCAAAAATCCTCAAATGGGAAATATCAGGCCTCTTACCAGAATAAGCCTCCTCGGGTGTACTCATGCCAAGTATCTTGTGAGGACAACGGTTCTACACATATACTACAGTATTGCATGCCTTCGCCCAAAAGTGAATGAGTAGGCCTTGATCATGCAACATCGCCCGTGCAACACCCACGATCGTTCTTTTCTTCGGCTTAGCAATCCCGTTCTGTTTTGGGTTATGGGGAGCTATGAGCTCTCTTCGAATCCCTTCTACGCTGTAGAAATCCTTAAACTTGCCAGAGATGAATTCACCACCATTGTCGCTCCTAAGAGCCTTCACCTTCTTCTCCAATTCCTTCTCGACGAGTGCTTTGAACTCACAGAACTTTGAGTATGTCTCGCTCTTCTTCTGCATGAAGAAGATCCAACACTTTTGGGAGAAATCATCAACAAAGATCACATAATACCTGTGATTTGCTGTCGAAGCAACTGAGAAAGGTCCACACACATCAGTGTGAATTCTCTCAAGGATCGTCATGGCATGACTATCCTTCTCGTGAAAGGTGGCTTTCACAAACTTTCTCAAAATACACCCCTTGCACTGATCTGACTGCACAAGAGTGCCTTTAGGAAGCCCAGTAGAAATCTGCTGCAGTATCTTCAAGGCTCCATGGTGAAGGTGGCCCAATATCCGGTGCCACAGCTCGCCATCATCCCGGCTCACCACTTCTTCTGCCTTGCATGCCATTGTTGAGCAGCCATATACATGCAATTGATAAAGGTTCTTGACTCGAACCCCTATCTTCCAGGTTTCTCCAATTGTCTTACTGCGCAAGAAAGCCTTTCCCTCACTGAAAACAACATCATATCCCTTGTCTTCTAACATCGCCACAGAGATAAGATTCGTCTTCAATCCTGGAACATGCATAACTTCCTTCAATACGAAGGGTTTACCAGACTCCCTCTCAAAGGAAATGGTATTAATACTAGTCACACTGTGTCTACCATCATCGACCATCTCGATGTGCACTCCAAGATCTTTCTCATCTAGATCAGAAAACAAATGTCGATCTCCTATCATGTGAAAAGACGCACCACTGTCCAAGAACCATACTGATCCCATCACACTTGATACCAAGCATGCGATCAACGAAAAATCCAGCTCAAACTGCGAGGCTAAGGCCCCTCCCACTGTAGATCCAACAACTTTCTTATTTTTCTTCTTCTGCAGACAATTCGTGGCATAGTGTCCATGCTAGTGACAGTGAAAGCACTTCACCTTGGACATGTCCTGCTTCTTGCCTTTCGCACCGGAATGAGAAGATTTCATGTTCTTCCGCTTCTTTGCTTTGGTAGCCAAAGTGCAATTTTCTTCATCAGGTGCCTTTGTGAAGATCCGTCCCTAGTATTCTGCCTGATCTCCTCTTGCACAAGATCCGACCAAAGTCTCTCCCATCCTAGCAATTTCTCCCGACCATTAACAGAGCTCTGATAGGAATGCCAACTCTTCGAAAGACCAAGTAGAGACAAGCTCACCAAGTCCTCATCATCGACAGTCACCCCCACACTTCCCAGCTCACCCCGACATTGGGTGAACTTCGTGAGATACTTGGGCATATTGTCGCCTTTCTCACACTTTATGTTTATGAGTTTATCCTTGAGCGCCAACTTCCTCTGGTCGCTCTTGCTTTGGTATAGATTTGTCAACACTTTCCACATCAAAGATGGAGAAGCCTTTCCATGGAGGTTGGACACAATGTGATCCCTCACGCCCTCCAACAAAATCCTTCGACACTTTGCTATATTCTTTTGCCAATCCGCGACTTGAGCAGCATCAATAGGTTTTGGGACATCCGCATCTATGAAATCCTTCAACCCATTATCATATAACACCACCTCCATCCTGTCCTTCCATGCAATATAGTTCAAGTTGCCCTCAAGGGCATACTCCAATTACAATCCGTTGAAAGACATTTCAACTTTTACACCAAGAAAACACTGTTGCAAATTCGAATTCCACCAGCTCAAAACTCAACCGCTTCCGATCTAAAATTCGTGAGAACGAATTATTTCTTGTACAGAGATCGACTGTATGGGCATTCACCGGATATCTCACCTTCCAAAGGAAGGATGAATCCAGAGGCTACCTGACCCGATTACAGACTCTGCTTGAAGAAATAAAACGTAGTCACTTCCTGAATAATAGATCTGATGATAAATCATCGCTTTGATATCCTGTAGAAATATCTTCAACAAATCAACCTTCTCAGGTACCATGTAGAAATTTTATGAATAATATGACACTTATTCAACTAAGATTATCCTAATTATACACTATTGCGGAATGCATGCATAATACATAATCTCATCTACATTGATCATCAATTTAGCAGTATTCAGAAACATACACATGCACACATTGAAGCATCAATCACACATATCAACACATTATGTACCCAGGGAAAGCATAAAGCTGAAAACCCCACAAATATCTGTATATTATATTGATTGAGATCATGTAACAGTACACAATACATTACTAGCTCCACTTGTTACACACAATACAGCATAGATCTGAATCAATCACTGCCTCAAATCACCTCTGCTGCTTTCCTGCCTCCACTGCACAATCCTGCATAGAGAATGGATGAGAATGGATGAACCATTCATGTGTTTCCCTTGTGTAGCACTACGCAATCCTCATTGGCAACTCAATCCCACTGATTGTGCAAATCACATGCACAACTATAGTCACAATTGACAGCTGTCTTGCCCTTTCACTTATCTCTAACACCTGTCTCCACTGAACTGTCCATGCACTGAGTTAACTGATGTATTCTTCAGTTGCTTTATGAGTTAATAATTAGTGAATTAATTAATAATTAATTCACACCACTCAACATTAGTCTATTTTCTAGTTAGAATAACTACAACTAGTTCAACTAAGTCAAACTGAACACAACTCCATCAACTCCTGATCCAACTCCACATAACTCAATCACTGAAGTCCTCCATGCAATAGCTCAAGTTAACCCACAAGAAAAGAGTATTTCCTTCTGGAAGTTGCATGTGCCACATCTGTAGCTCGAACTGAAGTGCTCCAAGAGAATAAGATAATATTTATAGTCCAAATATTATTAATAGCTAATAATATTCGACTGTTCTATTTTTAGCCTGACAGTCTAAAAATAGACTCCGCCCATATATCTAAAAATAGAGGTCCATCTATTTTTACCAACTTGACCAATCATCCACAAATAGCATCCTGCAACTCATAGACCATGATCCATATGTCTAAAAATAGACTTTGCGCCAAAAATAACAGCGGGCCCACTTAGTGAAGGCGACTTCTTTCCACTAAGCTCCATCATATTGTTGCATTCTCAACATGGACCGTTGGTCCCACTACCACTTCATCATTCCTCCTTACCTCGCAATCATCTCCCACTTCGGTCACTGCAACTTAACCATTTTTGGCGTCATCTCCTTTTTCTTCTGATTTGACTACTTCCACGTGTGTAGTGATCTAACTATATTATCCTTGTTGACTGGCCAAAGGTGGCCAAGTTAACTGGCCACCTTTGCTTATAAAACCAAATCTTACACAATCCTACATTTTTTATCATATTATGCTAACGAGAGAGCTTAAGTGAGATGACTTACCTATGGGTAAGATGCCTTGATGATGTTGTTTGTTGGAGAATGATGTCCCTGTTGTGTATTTGTTGCATATGTTTTTTTTATATTGGCCTCCTTTGATGCTTGCTTCCCTTGATGTGTAGGTACTGGATGGTGATGTTGATGATCTTGTTGTTGTTGCTAAGACTTGGAGGAGCTTCCTTGACAATAGGATCTCTATGCTAAAGATGAATTCAACCTATGAAATTTCTTTTTGTGGGATAGGCTGCTACAAGATTTCCTATAAGAAACCTACAAGATGTCCTGTAGCTGCCTCTCCCCTAAAATTTTATTCTTTACTTCACTTATGGAGCATGAGGATTGTTTTCATGGGTAGAGAAGGGGTCTATTGATTGGTGGATGAGAGGTAGCCTTAAGGTATTGTCCCCTTTTCCTATGTTCTTACCCTCTTCCATTTTTTTCTTTCTAAAAACTGTAATCTTTTTGAAACTAACATATTGGATGAATGCAAGGGTAATCATGGTGGTGAGAGACATGGTCATGAGATGGTGAAGTAAACATTTTTCTTTTTAACACAAGAAGGTCATCCCCATTTTCTTTACGGTCACTTTCCTTGGGATCCTCAAGCCACTGTAATTCCTCCAGGATCATCTTGTAGGTTTTCAGGGAATCATATAGGTTTACAGGGAATCCTATAGAAAACACAGAACCCATGCAAACTAAGCTAGATAAGTTCATCAATTGAGGGAATGATGGGATGATGAAGAACATGGGATGGAGGAATGAAAACATGAATTGTATAGGTCCTTGTGCTCCTCTCTTATTGCTCTGATCCTCCTCTTGTTGACCTACAAACAAAATTTTCAAGGTTTTTCCTTTTTTTCTTATATATCTATATATATATATATATATATATATATATATATATATATATATATATATATAGATATATATATATATATATATATATATAACAACTAGTCTGCCTCCAAGAGGTTTTCATCCTAGCTGCTTGCTGTAGGTGCCTCATGGAGGTTTTCACCTGAGTCTCTTTTTTTATTTTCTTTTCAGGGACTTGATGGGGTAGAAGCTGAGACTTGCTCCACCATCATCACCTTCTTACTAATGCCATTGATGAATTATTTCTTTGACAAGGTCTTCTTGTAGACCTTCAATCTATTTCCATTGACAAGTAAAGGAATGGCCTCTGCGTCAATGGTTCTTACCTTCACTGAACCATTATCATTGCATTTTTCTATGATATAAGTCCCTAACCATCTAGTCCTTAATTTTCCTTTAAAATCATTGTATCTGGAATCATACAACAAAGCCCAATCACCTTCTTGAAACCATTTTTCCTTTATGTTCTTGTCATGCCAAATATTCCTTTAACTTGAGTCACCTATGTGTGTAGGAAGGCATTATTCTAAACTCATCTAACCCATTCAGCTGGAGAAATCTCTCTTGTTGTGCCCTAGTGAGATCTAGATCTAGTTGTGTTGTCATTATTAAGGTGTTTTATTCAAATTCAATGGATAGCAAGGCCTTCTTCTCATAGACCAGCTCATAGGAGTGAATCCAGTGGTGGTCTTCTAGGTAATATCGCAGGCCCAAGTGGACTCAGCTCATCCATCTACCTAGTCCTTTCTATTGTTTCTAATCACTTTGGTCAGAATGCCCTCCAGCACTCTATTGGTCACCTCCACTTTCCCATTAGTTTGTGGGTGGTAAGGATGGATGTTTTATGCTTCATCTTGTGCTGGCTTAACAAATTTTCAATCATGTGAGATATAAACTGGTTGCCTTGATCAATGACCAGTTCTCTAGGGTACCCAAACTTATAAAATGCATTTTCCCTTAAGAACTCAGCCACTTTCTCCTTTTTTTATGCTTTAATGGCCTTGGCTTCAGCCCACTTGGTTAAATAGTTAGTGCACACAATGATGTACTACTTTTTCCTAGGTGGAGGGTCAATGGGTCCAATGAAATCCATGCCTCACTTGTAAAATGGCTCAAAAGTCACTTGAGGTTGCAGAGGCCTTTCATCCTTTGGGGTTGGTTTCCCCATCTTTTGGCACCAATCACATTGACTAGTATGCCTCCTCACATCCTGGTGAAGAGTGGACTAGTAATAAACAGCTTGTAGAACCTTTAATGTTGTCCTCTTGGCTGTAAAGTGACCTCCACAAGGCCCATCATGACAGGTCAGAAGCATGTCAAAGACTTCCTCCTCCTTGACACATCTTCTCATAATTTGATCTAGGCATAGTTTGAAGAGGTTGCCCCCAATCCAATTGAATGGGGTGCTCTTCCTCACAATCTTGCTTTTCTCCCTGGAAGACAAGTTTTGTGGAAACTATGTAGACACCAAGTAATTTTCTATGTCAGCAAACCATGGAGAGAGAACTGAAATGGAAAATAAGTGTTCATCTAGTAGTTGATCATCAACCATTCCTTCCTCCCCTGCAGGAAAAGTTAATTTGGATAAAAAATTTGCAACAACATTCTCCTTACTAAGCTTATCAATAATGGTTAGAACAAACTGTTGTAATAAAAGTAACCATCTAATAATCTGGGCATTTACATCGGGTTTATTCATCAGGTATTTAATTGCAACATGGTCAGTATGCACAAATGTTTGGTAACCTATAATGTAATGCCTAAATTTGTTCAATGAATGCACAACAACAGGAGCTCCTTTTCAGTCACTGTGTAGTTTAGTTTAGCCTTTGACAGATTCTTACTGATGAAGTATATGGCATAAGGCAACTTGTCATCCATTTGGCCTAGAGTTTCTCCTATGGCTTTGTGAGAGGCATCAGCATGTATATGGAAAGGAAGGGCCCAATTTGGGCCTCAGAGAATAGGTGTAGTGGTCAACTTGTCCTTTAGGGCATCCAAGGCCTCTTGACAACTTTCTGACCATAAAAATTCAGAGTCTTTCGCCAATAACCCAAATAAAGGAGAAGCTAACTTGCTGAAATCTATTATAAATCTCCTATAGTATCCAGCTAAACCTAAAAAACTTCTGATATCCCTTTGTTTTTGCATAGGTGGGACTCTTTGGATGATGGCTATCTTATTTGGGTCCACCTGCAGTCCTTTCTGGGATATTGAATGACCTAGAACAATCCCTACAGTCATTAAGAATTCACATTTTTTAGGAATAAGGGACAAGTTCATTTCAATGCATTTGTTCAGCACCTTACCCAAGTTGGATAGAGCCTCCTAGAAACCACACCCATAAGGTGTAAAATCATCCATATAAATTTCTATTGCATCATGGACTAGCTCACCAAAAATACTCAGGACTGCTCTTTGGAAAGTGGCAAGGGAATTGCATAGGCAAAAAGGAAGGACCCTATAAGTGAAAGTACCCCAACGACAGGTGAAGGTGGTTTTATCCTAGTCTTCTGGACTAATCTGGATTTGATTGTACTTGCTAAACCCATCTAGGAAAGAGAAAAACTTCTTCCCTGCCAAGCCATCTGCACTTGGTCAATGAGAGGTAGAGGGAAATGGTCCTTCTTTGTTGTTTTGTTTAACTCTCTGTAATCAACACAAATCCTCCACTTCCATTTTTCTTTAGAACCAACACCAAAGAAGAAATCCACTCATTGTTCGAGATAGGGTAAATGAATCCTGCATCCAGCAGCTTTTGTGGTTCTCCTTTGACTATATCCTTGAGAGATGGATTCATTCTCATTTGGAATTGTCAGACTAGTTTGCAACCTTCTTTGATATAAATGTGGCGAGTACACACCGAGGGGTTCTCTCCCTTCATTTTCTTGTAACTCCAATCAAAGGCATCTAGATGTTCCCTTAGCATGTTGCACAACTTTTCTTCTTGGTGTACAGAAAGAGAGGGGTTGATTTTCAAAGTTCTTTCAGGGCCGAATTCTATGGTTTTGACACAGGCAGGGTTTGAGTCAGCTAATCATAGATCAATTTGATGGTTTCTCTTGGTTTCCTTTACTACTTACTCTAAGGACAAGGTGCTGGGAGTTGGAATTTGGAGTATGTGTTCAATCAAATCATCTTCATCTAGTTGTCCTCCTCCCATGGTTGTTTCTAAGGTATAGAGTTTGGCTAAGTAGATTTCATCTTCTTCCTCCTCTTCTAGCCATAAAGGTAAGTCATGTTCTAGAAATGGTTGAGCGAAAGGGTACAAGACTAATTGCTTGGATAGAGGCCCATTTTTATAGTCATATTTCCAGCCCTGCAGCTGATGTAGGCATTGTTAGTGGCTAACCAAGACCTCCCAAGTATGAGAGGATAACGAGTAAGCTTGGACTTAGGCTGGAGAACTAGGAATTCTGCAGGGTACTCCCAAGGGTCGATAGAGACCATCACATCCTTGACAATCCCCTCAGGGGTTACTATGGAATAGTTTGCAAGTTGCAAGACTGTTGTGGTCTTTCTTAATGAACCCTGGAGATTGAGCTTGAGGATGGTGTCCTTAGTCATTACATTAATGGTAGCCCCAAGATAAATCAAAGTGTGTGGGACAATGGTGCCATTGATGTGCACATCTACTACAGGGCTTCCAAGGTTAAAATACATTGGGAAAATCATCTACCCCAGCATTAAGTCGAACAGTCTGTTGTGTTGTACAACAACCCCCCATTTCATAAAATTTTTCTTTCTAACTATAATATGAAATGGGTCCCTTTTAAACATAGATGTGTGAATAAAATTGGTATCAACTCATCATTACAAAGTCCTTCATCAAAAGGTCCAAAGGAAACGTAATATTATAAACCTTTTGAACAAATATGAAATCGGTCTTATGAATAAATATAAAATTATTTATTATTGTGATAAAGAAATCGCAAGATCGCATATCGCAACAACAAGGAAAACATAATATAAAG
Source organism: Pinus taeda (assembly GCA_000404065.3). Lineage (NCBI taxonomy): Eukaryota > Viridiplantae > Streptophyta > Pinopsida > Pinales > Pinaceae > Pinus > Pinus taeda. Next base: position 55,287 of record APFE031509006.1, on the reverse strand, counting down.
ACCCATTGATTTACCCCGATCCGAAAAGTGAATAACTATCAGTTATCGGGAAAGGAGAGTAGCAAATATAACAAAAGGCCCTCCCACTATTTCTCCGATGCGATATCACTATCGGCAATCGGGGGATGTAATGCAGCGCATGTTAAGACACCTTTAAAATATTCCGATGTGATAAGGTGTATCGCTATCGGGGATCAACAATTTTTGCAATAACGTAAAGGTTATGACCCGAGCACATCTTCAATTGCGATCCGATAAATCAAGGCGCGAGTTTCAAAATAGATTTAAAAGCCTTGCATGCATTATTTTGGATTATTATTAAAGGCCTTCCCATTCCTGATAGCGATTTACATGTGATTATCTGCCAAAAAAAACTCAAGCCACGCTTGAATGAATCATTTGGCATATAAATGATATGATGGGTATTTAAAATGATTGACAGGTTAAGCGACCAATTAATGAAGCAGTTATGTCGAGATCTTCCCTGAGATTGTATCTGCGGTAGTATTATTTTAATCTTTCATTACTCACTAATTGATCTAATTCTTTCATATTGGCTCACACCACCTAGTCTCTGTATCACGTTTATTTTTTTCCTTGTGCAGAGCTCCGCCGAAACAACAAGTTCAAGCAAAATGGGAAAGAAATCCAAGAGATCTGTGGCAGCAGCAGCTCTCGCAGTAACATTGCAATCCACCACTGATCCAGGACCAAGCAAAAAGGGATTGATTTCAGACACAACATGTCTTGGCCTTGGAAACACAAGCTGGCAAAGCATATATAATCTAATTGAAGTAGAGGAGCCTGAAACAGTATCAGTACAAGCTACCGCAAATTCAACTATAAAATCAGAGGCTTCTCTGAAAGATTTAGCTGACTCATATCTACACCGAATAGCAGCTCGTGAAAAAATTCTTCCATACACTGATGTAGTGTGATGGGTAGTAGAGGAGATCTCGGTTTTAAACAGAACATTTTGCACAGTTGACGGAAGGGCCTTCGACTCATTTCAACCTGATGATTTAAGGAAAATGTATCACTTGCCTGAACCTCAAAAGAAATACAATAAAGCCTTTCTTGAGAAGTTCGCAAGTGAGAATGAGATTGAATTGGCCCCAATTCGGGAGTGGAGACAAAACCTCGCAAGGCACAAACATGAATCTTCAGGTAAGTACTCTGTAGATTCATTATGTTCTCCTTACTGTTATGCCGAAACAATGATGTGTAGAATTTGGGGATTACATGATTCTGCAAAATTCACTATTGAATGGTTCCTTTAATGGAAGTAGCAGTTAACAGTGAAGTAATGGATTGGGGAAATATATTGTCAAATAAATTAGCCACTACAATTCTTGAGTTTAGAAATAAAACTCACGTGACCGATAGGTCTATTCCTCCGTTTTATTTTAGTGCTTATATTTTAGATACTCTTTGTTTCAATTCTGAATTTCCTGTACTAGAGTGGAGATGGACTTCACAAGGCCCCATGCCAATTCACATTTATCACCAAAAGCTATGGAAAGCGCACTATAAGGACCACTTGTACCAAATCTGTAATGGTTTTATGTTGCCTATTTAATATGCCATTTTTTATAATCCTACCCCAAAGATTTCTTCGGAAGCAGAGATTGACCTAACTGTTGTAGGAAATTGGTTTGGGGAAGATAAGTTCACATACATAAGGGTTTTTGGTAGCCTTGCAAGACCTCATGTCCTTCCTCTATACATACCTGACAAGCTGTTAGCCCGAGAATTGGCCTATCAAATTACAACCGCAGGAACATCCAAGACTCTTAGGACTTCAAAAAAGCAGGCTTTGCCTACTTTTCCTTTGAGATGCGGTGTTTATACTTTGCACGACTACAAGCATGTGGAGAAGGAAGCAGAGAAATTAAACATGCTCAACCTTGCAACCATTCCTAATAGCCAATTCGATCCAATGAAAGTTGCCTATAACGTGCTTGAACAAGCCAAACTTACAAGGTTTGATCATGAGAAAGATGATTTTGATGACCTGTTTTCTTCGGCAGAGTCATTATTTCAGGTACAAACGCTGGACAAAATGAGATATAATGACGAGAGGCTAGTAGAATTTAATAATCTCGGAGAACAGAGGTTGCAAACTCTACCTCTGGACTTATTAGGTACTACCCCGACAACACAATCAAGCGAGCCTGAACAACAGATCATTGACAAACCTCCTGCTGTATCAAAGATTCTCGAGAGAGGAAAATAAATAGAGCAGGAGAAAGAGCAGAAAAAAGAACAGGACAAGGTCAGTGAAAATATCAATGTGGATACTCAAATTGATCCTAAACTACTCAAGAATGGCAGCAATTTGACTCCATTATAAGCAATCTAGAAGGTCCAAAAGGTGCCAATAGACCCAAAGTAACAGATGGACAAGATATAGCGTCAACAACTATTCCTAATGAAGGAACCAGCAGCCTACCCCCTAGCACGGATTTAGAAATGATTCCAAAAGATCCCTATGATCAAATTATTTTGCAGGTGGAGGACATACCTCCATTACATGTCTTTTACAGTCCCAAACACAGTGCTGTAGTGAAAAGATAGAGGAAAAGGAGAAGACTTGATTAATCTTCCCTGTTTCCAGCACAAACAGAGACAACTAATGTAGTGTGGAAAGAAGAGTTTAACCCTTCCGATGACCTAACAAAGATTTCTCAGTATGTCGGAGCTTATTCGGCAGCCACTATGGACACGGCATCGGAAGTAAGTGATCTACTTAAATAAAAGGACCAAGCAATTGTTTTGTTGCAATCACAGGTGTCCGAAGCATATCAGAAAATTGAATAGTTGGAACATGAACTATCAACACAACAGCAATTAAACAATCAATTGAATAAGCAATTGCTTGAAGAGAAACAAAGAATAGACTCAAGCGCAATACAAAAGCAAAAAGAATTATCCGAAGCATTGGCCAGGTTAAAGACAATGAATGAACTAATGATGAAAACGAAAGATGAGAAAATCGCTCAATTGTCACTTCAAGTAGAGAAGTTTAAGAGTCTTCCACAACTTTCCAATTTCAGGTCCGAAGCGCTACAAATTAACAAGGCATTGGTTACACAGTTAAAACTGTTATGTCATAACATTTCTCTGGTTGAGTTCCTTTGTGACATAACAGCATCAATAGTTGACAAATCAGTCGATGCTAGGAAGGATTTGGAACAGGCCGATGAGACTTTGACAAAATTTCTTGCTTGGCAAGACACCAATGAGGGGTAGGCAACAAATCTACCCAAAATCCTAGAATCACACAAGGAGATCCTTTTCTTAGAATGGCAGTCACAGCTGATGAAAGCAGAGAGAGAGGTTTCCAGATGTAGATTATCTACAAGTAATTTAATTGAGCTAATCAATAACACTCTTTATCTGTCTAACATGATTTCACAATGCACCCCAGGTAAATTGCTGTCAGCCAAGACATTGGAGCAAGCATGCAACCAAGAGTTGGAGAAGAATGGAAGATTAATCATTGGCATCCAAAGTTTAACTTGGGATACCTATTGGTTTTTTTTAGTAAAACCATACAATCAAAGGGCCGCCCTCAAATGTTTAACCGATGCGATCGGTTGTATCATTCCCGAAATCCATGATGCCACATACTCAGCTCAACTCCATTCTCGTCTCAGTCGTCCTCCAGAATTGGCACAGATGCTTGCAATCTGCCAACTCAAATCAAAAGGAGAACAGCCGAAACAATGAATCATTCTACCGACTACCAACAAACCTATTGTGGAGGAGATACTCAAGATTTATTTGTACCAATTCATAGCATTTTATTTTTGTAGTTAGTTAGTTTAATTAGTATTTATATACCCTTTCATGCATTTAGAAAGGGTCCTCAGTTTTTGTATGAAAATAAAATCTGGAATTTGCACTATTATGCTTCTGGTATATATTTTTTATAAAGACTGGGCCAGTATTCCAGATTCTAACGAAGAAAGCTTTTATGGGATGTGCACTATTGCCTTGATGTGAAAGTATTTCTAAGTTAGGAAAAGGAATTTGAATGTGATTGACATCGGGAGTGATTCACAGCACATATGGTACTATTATCTATGATCTTGTTTCATTCTTTCATGTGAATCGTCATTTGATTACTCTTGCTATCATTGGATATATGTATGTGCTTTCAACAACAATCCTTATATTTTTCACTATTGAATGTTTAAGGAATGTTATTCTTTTAGTCATATATGTATCAGTTATATATAAAGGATAAGTGTAATAATGTTTTAATGATTACCTTGTTCAACTACTTGACCAAAGTAATTATCATATGAATGAATGTCTTTATTTACCAATAGAGTCATCTATATTCCTGTTTGTGGATAAAGATTATTAAACGTTACACTAAAAAACAGAAATTTCCCAAGATAGGATAGTTATTCATATTTTTACTTTTTAGATTAAATTATTCATCCATTACCATTTTATTAGAAAACCACTCATTCATCCATCCCCTTTATATTCATCATTGGGAAATTGGTCCCATTATTTCCAGTCGAAGCCACCACACCAAACGGAAAAGGAGCTACATTAAGGTCCGGACCGGGTGGTTTTCCCCAATGTTGTTGCAGTGATTTTCAAGGCATCAACATTGTCCAATGACATTAATGATAGGGGTGTCTCTTTTTCACCTCCTTGGATGTTTGAAACACTTCTCTTTAATCAACTTGTTGTAAATAGGTACATCCTTGATGTCTTAGAGAAGTGGAATTTTGACACATAGATTTTTCAATTCACCTAGAAGTTCATTCTCTTATGGGGTAGGCTAGACTAGATTAGTTAATCAGGAAAGGGTGGTGGATTCACTCTAGGCATGCTTTCATCTCTTTCCTCCCCACTCTCCCTAGGTGGAGATGGAGGTTGATTGTTATGAAACCAGTGCACAAAAAGATAGAAATGATAGATCAACGCCTTAGAATTCAAACTCTTCGAGGGGGAAACCTCCTTTACATTACATATATGAATAATTCTTGGATGATACAAATAAAAAGATCTCCTTTCTCTATATAGGAGTCTAAGGGGTCATAATATAATCAGAGCCGACATAACTATAATAATGTAAGGGAACAATAATAACAATAGTGGGCTCCTGTGGGGCACAATAGTAATAATATGGGCACTACATGGGTACATCAATATAATAAGGGGGTTGTACTAATAACAATAAGGGGTTACCCTAGTAGTATAGGGGCTTAACATGCCCCTCTCCTTCAAAAAGTGTTTTCCTCAACACTTGAGTAGTTCTTGATGCTTCTGTATAGGATTATTGTCCTCCCACGCGGAATCTTCAGCGAGTAAGTTCTTCCACTTGATGAGATACTCAGAAATTGATCGATTTCATAGTTGTCGGGTTCTTGTTTCTATGATTGCTCCAGGTTCCAATATGATTTTGCCTTCCTCTTCAATTTTTGGCAATATTGTTTGAATTGGGATCTTTTGAAACTTTTGAATAAGTGGCCATACTTCTTCGTCCTTCTTCCATTCATCCCTTGCT
>APFE031509006.1:34209-49729 GCA_000404065.3 Pinus taeda | reverse complement strand
AATGCTTCCACATCCTCATCCTTTCTTGAGAGTGCATCTGCAACAAAATTTTGCTTCCATTTTCTATAGATGATGTCAAAGTCATAACCCATCATATTTGTGACACATTTTTTCTATTCTTCTAGAAATAATAGTTGTTCTAAAAAGTATTCAAGACTATTATGCTCCGTTTTACCTTGAAGTGTCTTCCCATTTGGTAAGGTCACCATTTCTTAAGTGCATGTAGTATTGCCAACATTTCCTTCTCATAAATATCTTGCTTGATATGTAGCAGAAAAAATACCCAATCACCTACATCAAAACATTTTTCACTACGATGTTGATCTACATGTTGTTTCATCCAATTTTGCACAAAGGTGGCGTTATCCTTTAAAATTTGGAGAACTTGTTGTTGATGCTCGATGTGATATTTCACTACTTGAACCTTTTTCTTCTTGATATGTCCTTCTATCTTTAGAGTTTTAGGAGTGGTAATTTCCTCCAATCCTTTACAAGATATGGTCAGATTCATTTCTTGATTCTCGATGTGATCTTTCACTTCTTGAACATTTTTCTTCTTGATATGTCCTTCTATCTTGATAGTTTGACGAGTGGTAATTTTGACCAATAAATTACAAGAGATGGTTGGATTCATTTCTTCTTTCTCGATGTGATCTTTCACTTCTTACACCTTTTTCTTCTTGATATGTCCTTCTATCTTGAGAGTTTGAGGAGTGGTAATTATTATCAATGCTTTACAAGATATGGTCTGATTCATTTTCTTCTTTCTATGGGGTTGGGTCCTAGCGTATATCCTCTTCTTTTGATGTTTCTTGATCCTTTTATTCCTCCTCTTCATACTCTATGTAAAATAATTTCTTCTCAGCACACTTAAGACCTTTAGTGCATTTTCTATCACAATTGTAACAAAGCCCTTTTCCTCTTTTTTCTTCCAATTGTTGTGGTGTAACCCTTGTAGGTTGTGGAAGGCTAGGAGAAACAACACTTCCACCTTTATAGTTGTGAGGGTAGACTTCCTTGTTGCCATAATTTTACTTTCTAGTATGTAGCAAAGCCCCTTTACTCTTTCCAATTGTTTTGGTGTTGCTCTAAAGAAGGTGTTGCTCTTTATATCCTCATAATGTGCTATCATTTCCTCCATGAAAATTTACCTTGTAACAAGTTGTTTATGAGAACAAAGCCCTTTATACCATAAAAATTGATATGATTCTAAATATAAAGATGCAATACATACATTTTGTAATAGTGGTACACCATGTAGATCAAAATATTGCACCATCTAAAGTATCCAATTTACCGGATCCTTGCCATCAAACTTCCTCATATCACCTTTCATTGATTTTAGGAGCTCGATCTTGAAATGACTATAATTCTATAATTTTGGTTCTTCTAGTTCTGAAATTTCGACCTGCAGTAGCCCAATGCGTCCTCTTTCCAATGCCACCAGTCTGATCCAAATTGGATTTTCCAAGGAAGAGTTATGCGAAATCTCCCAAAGTGACTTGATTATAGACTAGTTCAGTGGAGCAACATTTGGCTCTAAAAAATATATACAAGAAATTACAGTCCATCCTATTTTTGTACCTTCTTACAAAATTTAAATCCGATGCTTAGAGAGAAAGTTATGATAATTTTCTGTAGGTCCCCTGTTTAGAATGTAATTCAGGAGTTTGCAAAATGACCAACTTCCTCAGATCATATCTCCACAAATATAGCGCGAAAAGCTCTGAAATTTAGATCCAAGGTTCAACGCAATTTCTTCTCAAATGGGTTTTTTTTCTCTTCTGAAACGTCGTAGAAAAAACGTTATAGAGAAAATGCCACGATGACCTATTTGGAGAAGTGAAACCCTAGAATCCAAAGCTCTGATACCAAATGTTATGAAACTAGCTCACAAAAATATAGAAAAGATAGACCAACACCTTAGAATTCAGCCTCTTTGAGGGGGCAACCTCCTTTACATTACATAAATGAATAATTCTTAGATGATACAAATGAAAAGATCTCCTTTCTATATAGGAGTCTAAGGGGTCATAATATAATCAGAGCCGACATAACTATAATAATGTAAGGGCACAATAATAACAATAGTGGGCTTCTATGGGGCACAATAGTAACAATATGGGCACTACATGGGTACATCAATATAATAAGGGGGTTTTATTAATAATAATAAGGGTTTACCGTAGTAGTATAGGGGCCTAACATTGATTGTTTGGGAGTACTCTCCTAGATCTCATGTTGATTTCCTGAATCTCCACAACATAAGCAGGTAGGATGTATCTCCACTATATACTTGTTGTGCATGTATATTGCTCAAGTTCGGACTTGGCTAGGCAGGCATCTGAGGTTGTTTAGGTGAAGCAAGGTGTAAAAGTTGTGGCTGAGTAGGTGGTGAAGGCAATAAAGTTGGAACATTGTTGAATGGGGGCCTCCACCCTTGGGGTGGTGCATTCCACTGAGGTTGTGGCAGAATATATGGATGAAATGACTGGCTGGTCAGCTGGGAATGATACTGAGGTGCAAAATACCAAGGAGGAGTTATAGACAAGGAGGGATGAGCAGGGGGTCCCCAAGAGGGAATGGATGTCTTCTGGTTAGGGTTGTAATATTCACGGGATGACCCTTGCATGCCTTGCTGGTATGGCTGAGGCCCGTGATGTCTCCTTTGGTTTATGTAGTAGAGCTATTTAGTCACCCCTTCATTTCCCTAATACACAACGTTTAGTCCAGGTAGAGAAGGGAACTTGTTTGTGGAGTGGTTTTCTTCACAAACTGAGTAGATTTCAATCAGGTTGAATGGAAATTCATTCCTAGGGTGCCTCCTTATGCATCTAGGGTAGAATATGGTTAATGCTATTTCTGCTTCCTCCTACTTTCTCTTGATGCGCATAGTGTCCATCTATAGGGAAAGGGTTTGCATCATTTCACTCTTGAAATCTTCCAACATATTTCCAATTTCACCTTTTATGGATGTGTTGGAAGAGGATGGGTTGGTCATTTATTAACTAACCCTACCCATTTTCCTAGCTACCCTAGAATGATTCCTAAAGACAATCTTGATATCTTCTTACGGTAGCTAGTAGATGTCCCCTCCTTCTAGCAGGTTTAGGGTATCCAGAAGATCTTCCCTTACCCCTCGGAGTAGGACTAGCTTCAGTGACTCGGGATCAAGTGTGCACCTAGCCCTTTTGTATCTAAGTTGGAATATTTCTTCATAATCCTCTAAGGATTCATCATGCCCCAAGGTCATCCTAAGAATTTCCTCTTTAGTGTCTTTAGACTTGTAGTAGTCTCGATACTTGTTGTTGAAGGCTTCTTGCATCTGAGCCCAGGTTGTGATTCTATCCTCAAGTAAACCCATGAACTAGTGTAGAGCTACATCCTTGAGAGTGGATGGGAATAGTTTCAACTTTTATTCATCAGTGGTGTAATCATAAGTTCTACATATGACAACAAACTCAAACAAGAAAGTGTCTGGATCTTCTGAGGTCAGACCATGGAAACGAGGAAGAATAGGGGCTTATGTTTTTCATCTTGGTATCCCCATTAGTTTCTCTAATGGGAAAGGAACCCTTAATTATTTCTCTATCTCCTCTCTCATTTCTATTTTTAGCATTAGGTCAGTTGGAATGGGTTCTCCTTCGTCTTCTCCCCTATAGGGTCTTCAAAAATCTCTTCTTGTTTGCCTAAGGGGTCCTCCAATTCACAGCTACCAAAGAAGATGGGAGGTTGGATGTTTGAATTGGTGGGGTTATTTGGTAAAAATTTCCCTAAGTTATCCCTATTCCTACGAGGCATGAAATAAGTGTTTTTGTTTTGTTTTGTGTTTTTTTTCAATATTTGAGACTAATTACAGAATTGAAATCACAAACTAAATGGAAAATAGCTTCTTGAATGAAATCTCACTTGAAAAATCAAAAATAAAGAAAACTAACTTACACTTACTTTTGCAGAAATGAAGCTAATATCAGAATGTCAGAGATAAGAAATGGAAGAAAGAAAGCAGAAATCACATCTTACTTAGACACCTCCCTGACAATGGCACCAAAAAGTGATGAGCACCATTATTGCAACAAGAATGTTGCAACTTCTGGGGATAACAACTTTACTTTATCAACCAGGGGTTCTTACGAACTTGGACGTGAAAATGTTGTATACACAAGCATATGTGATGGGTCCACTCTCTGTCACTGCTGAGCTGGTGATAGACCACTATGGTTTCTCAAAACAACCTTCTATTGATTTAGAAGAAGCTTGATTACCAATGAGAAGAAAGGGAAATTTGCACTAACTGAAATCTTGTCTATTGTAGTAAGGAAAGACTAAAATCAAATGCTTAAACACACCATTCATCTAACTAACTACTAAGAGGATTTGCTTCAAAAAAATGTTAAGTTAACATGTGTGTAATCCTACTATCCTAGGCATGCAATTTGAAACATCCAAACATTCTACTGTTGTGCATGTAAATGAACACAATAACTCTTTTTCCTTTTTATCTTTTTTTGTGTGAAAAATGTGAATTCTAAATCCACTTGGTGATGTGCAACTGGATTAGGGATGATGGTGAATCTTCAGATGGCTTGAGAGGAAATTAGGGGTCCTCTACTATCTTCCTAGATTTTTTTCATCAATTTGAACTAAAAACAGGCCACTACAGGTAGACCTACGGGATGCCTTAATGCCTCCTACATGATGTCCTTATGCTCTTATATGATCCTCTGTATTCCTACAGGATCCGACCAAGAGCAAGAGGAGGGATTTTGAAGGTGGTGTAGGGCTTAGGGAAGTGGAATGGTGGGTGAAATGAGGCAAAGGAGTGGCTAGGACTCCTTCAGAGCTCAAAATAGAGTTTGTGAGATGGTTGGATTTGCTCAACAAACTTGGAGAAGTTTTCTTATGGAATGATGAATTTGGTGAGGGACTTAGTGTAAAAGGTAATAATCATGGATGGATGAGGTTAGGATGGGGTTGTTGGTCCTGAAATCTCTCTACATTGTTGAAACTCCTGCACTGCATCAATCATTGGCATTTATCCATAAACCATGTCAAACAAGAAAGATTTTCAATCAACTAAAGAAAATAGAATTTCATTATCTAGTTGCCTATTTCATGCATGGGAAAACTTGTAGAATAATGTGACGCCTTTATGAGATCTAATGCAAGGCTGAAGATATTAGAAATAACAATTAAATCCTATTCTTGAAAACTGCTAAAATACTGGCCTAAGTAGTAGAAAACCCTAAATTCCATGAGAAATCAGAATTCTGTATTTTTGGGGTTGCATAGGAGTTCTTTCCTCAAACCATGTTCCCTGAAGGGAGGAATGAGGTCAAATCCAATACTAATAGATTTTTGGTATCCCGTTATCCTTCTAAGCTATTTCTAAAGCAATGCAAAAATGGAAGAAAACATTTAAAATTCACAACTACTTGCAATGAAATAATTCTAAAAACAATTCAACCAAGCATATCAATACAAGAAGAGGATCCTTTGCTACTAGGGTTGGGCCCTAACCCAAGAGCTCAGCCCTCTGCGTCAACTTAGTGTCAGATCAAGGAAATTCTCATTCTCATTATCATATCAAAAAATCACATAACAATGTCTTCCACAAGTGTTGAACTCAAAAATCTCTATTGCTTTCACATCAAAAATATGAATCCTAATGAGGCTCTAGGCCTCTTGATTTACACAAATGAAGTCTTCAACGACTTCCTTAAATCTAGCGAGGCTCAGCTACCTTTTGATCTTCATGATTCGGCTGCTTGAAACTCCAAGCTAGTGTGATTTGATGGAGGAATATTTGAATGAGTGAGGACTAAATGAGGAGGATCTATCTCCTACAATTTCTCCTCCTCGTCTTATTCAATTTTTTTCCCTTGATTAGCCAAAATTGCCATGATTTCCTCTTAAAAACCTGCAATGAATGCACATTAGTGCACTAGACATAACATCTCACTTTTACTCATCTCATTAAGCAAAATATAATCCAAATATGTAAGGAATTATGAGAAGAGTTGATTTAACTAAGCTTGGAGGTGTATCAAGGTCCATAAAGTTACCCAATGATGAGGCTCATCACAATGCATAGTTCATATTGTTTAGGGAAAGACAACTATGTAGTTGAAGGGATCAAGCAATCAGGTTGGAAGCTTGAGGCTCAAGGTTACCCATTGCACAATTCCAAGGTACAAATTCCTAGGTATTGTACAGGTATGCATTTCAAGTGATCAAGGCTAAGGCTTGTTGATTGATACTATACAATGTGCAGAAGCGACAACTAAAGGCAGAGACTGTGCAGTTCTGGAGGCCAAGGGGGCAACCTTGAGCCTTGAGACTATGCAATGCGTAGTTCTAAAGAAAGACTAACCAATGGATTTCTTAGTTACACACATCAAGTACTCAAGGATACAACATGATGATTGAGACTATGTAATGTGCAACAAGAGATGGCTAGGAGTTAGGGATGCACAATTCTGAAGCTCAAGGGGCCAAGGTTGAGCACTATGACTATGCAATATGTAGTTATGGAAGGCAAGAAATGCAGACTATGCAGTTCATAGTTTTGGAAGAAAATAAATATTCATTGTGTAGTTCTTGGAGGCATGGTTGAAGCTTTAGGACTGATACTACACAATTTACAGTTCAAGAAAGCTGAGCAAGTACAAGTTTTGCGGGCAAGAACTTTTTTCAGAATTAGCTAAGTGTGGAATTAGTGAGGTCAAAGTGAACAAGGACAAGAATTGAGCATGATCACACACTTAGAATAGTTTATGCTACAACATTGAGCACTCAGAAAGCATGAACAACATACTTCCCTCAATGCGATGACATTGCGATGACTTACCCCAAGTGCAAAACAAAAGGTACACTTTGCGATGACGACAATGAAACTTGTGCAACAATGCTTGAAACTTTTGGAATGAGTGTGATACATGTCTATATCATAATAATAACTCATTGAAACCAATTTTACCCCTTGAAATAAACCAAAACTACATTTATGCGATGTGTCGTGCCTTTCATCCCAAAATATGACATTTGTGATGACACTTTCAAAATGTGAATGAAATTAAAAGTGACACACACTAGAGAAAATATAACATCAAATCAATGCTTATTGAAGTGAAAACATGTGAAAGTGACAATCATAAACATGAAAGTGACACTTGCAAAAATGAAGGTGCGTAGAAGCGACAATTAGAAAAACTTATCAAAATAGAAGTACAATCACAACCAAAAGTGAGAGACTTTCAATTAAAAGTGTGCACTGACTACCATCATGGGTTGAACATCACACATAAAATGTCTTGATGGACTATTGTATGCATTTTAAGCTTTCATAAAATAATGTTCTCATGAACTTGCTATGGATTGAACATGTTAATGCAAATGACTTCGACACTCAGAAACCAAGAATAAGACTTAAAAACTTAGCATAACATTCATTGATCATGAGGTGAATATATCATTAGATCCTTAGTAGGTTCCAAAATTTACATGTAGGAAACATTTTGCAAGGTGTTGATCACAACGTCAACATATTCCATGGAAAGCAATGTCCATGGCTCGTTGGAAAATAGATCCAGTTTTACCAGCCTAAAAGGCATTCGTTTATATGCACATGTACCTCACTTGGTTTTGAATGTTGTCTTTAACCTATCAACTTCATAAAATTATACTTGGTTATATCCTAAAAGATCCATCAAGTATGGAAAGCATTTTTGAACCTGAAACCATCTAAAGGATTTCTTCCATGGATGGGATATGGTAGTTATATTTTTCTAATGCAAAATTGATATTTCATAAGTCTATGCATAATATTATCTCTCCTAACATTTTTCTAATAGGAACTAGATTTTAAACCCAAGTTGAATGTCAGAGCTTGAAGATAATCTTGACATATAGCAACTTATTTAATTCTTTCTGTATGATTGGTTCCAAGGTCGGGTGGAATTTTCATAACATCCTTTGAAATGGATTTACACCCTATTTTATAGGAATCATGTGTCAAATGATTTGATTATTGTAATTTTTAGGATCGTCGAAAGTCCAGGAGAAAACATCTCAATACTACTTAAACAATTGTATAAACGATTGGCATTCAATTGGAGTACAACATATACCAAGATTTAGGAACTTGCGATTTGTTTCTGTGTCGATAATTATTTTCTCATGCATTAGTGTTGAGCTTTGTGTCTTAGTTTTAAAGGGCCTTATGAAATGGATTTGAAAATTGTATAAATTTTCTAATTTTGCAACACCTCTGGGCACAAGATTGCCTTTTTGCAGCTTGGTTTCGTCCTCCAGATATTTATCATGTTGTTCTTTGTCAATGGTCGCATCCTTAAATGTGTCTAAGTTGGTGAGAAACTCCAATATCTATCCATCATCGTTGAAAACATGAAAGTTAGTTACATTATCGAGGATTGCAGGTTTATAAATAATTTCAATAGAAAATTGCCACATTTTCTAAGGTGTCAGTTGCAACATTATTAATTCTAGGCACTCAAATGATATTAAAATATTTATATGTAGAAGTGAGACACTCTACTTGTTGTTGGAAGTTTTTTAGATGAGGTGATAAATAATGGATTGTGTTATGCACTTGTTTAGTGATCATTTTGAAATCGTCAATTACCTTGATGCATTCTACCTTTATATATATGACCTTTTTTAACCAAAAAATTAATGCCTCATACTCTGCCATGTTGATGATAAATTTGAACTCTAGGAAACAAGAAATGAGCATTTTTTTATTTTTAGGGTCCATCATGATTCAACCCACACCAACAACAACCTGCATTTTATATATGCCATAGCATAGAGTCCAAATATTACTATTATTTACAATATTTTTCTAATCTAAACTAATACTATTTACATCCATAATATAGTCTCCATTAACACTAGTAAAATTGTAAGGAAGGAGTTCTAACTATTTGTCTAGTATTACTAGAGATGGAAGTGTTGTATAGCAACCAATTTCTGACTCGAGTCGAAAGAAATTCCCCAATGTTTCCTGAGAATAGTTGATTAGCTCATTGTGCCCCTCCAGTTCAACCACAAAGTACTTCCTGTGTGGCTCATTGCCAACTCTTAGTTGATTATTCTTTCCTTTATAAGAAAGCCACAATTGAGACAAATTTGTATCAAGTAGCATTGAAGTTTATTGGACCAATCTCTACTCAAAAGAGGGCCATAAGCTTCTGGTATATCCACCACCACAATATTGATAAATTGATGCACCCTTGAATCTAATGACAAGCAGATGAGTACATTGTTGAGTTCACTGACTACTTTTACTTTAGACTTATCTAGTTGTATGAATTCATCATTAGTCTTTTATGGATTTTCATTGATCTTTTCACATACTGACAAAGGCATCACGTTACTTGAAGCACCAGAATCCACTAAGAAATTATGCACATTATAATTAAAAAACTAAAGCTAGCAAGAACTATGGTGTTTGTGATCATGAATCGAATCCAATACTTGTTGCATTAATACAACCTCGTTGAGCTCTATAGTGTTAGTTTGAGTAACGCGTGTTTTTTTCCTAGAATTGGAAGGTGTAGAACCATATTTATTTAGTGGCGCGATTGGTGTGAAATTTTTATTATCAACTCTCTCTGCTCAAGAATTTGACGCATATCACATAGTGTCACATTCACTTGAGTTTTATTCATATCCTCAACAATGTTATACTCCATTGCACCACCCTTATTTTTTCCTTGGTTGTGTAGGTTGAAGATGTAGTTGGAGAGGACTTATTAGATGCTTCTAGTGCTTTATAATTTTATTAATAATTTCATAATACATCTTTGGTTGATTCGTTTCTTGTGGATTGAGAAGTCATATTTTAATTGTTGGCCTTTAGGAGAAGTATCCCTCTTAACAAATTTTTACCCATCTCCTAAGGATTAGATTCATATATTGGCCCTTTACTTTGTAGATTGTAAGAATTGGGGGCCTTGGCTAGTTGGGATTATCCAACTAAAACTTCTCCGACTATTTGAGTATCTTTTTCCATTATCACATACCTAATAACATTCTTGACCTAGTGTTAGAGTCATCATCCTCTGGGGTGGCTTCTTCTTCATTTGGTTGTTTAGAATGAACTTTTGTTGATTGATCATCGAGCAACTTATTTGATGCAGGAAAACCTGTGCATACCCACAATGTGCATTTAAAATGAATATATTTGTTTTTCCCCAGGAATTTTAACTCTCTACCGAGTCAAATATTCATTATATAAGGTTTAATCCCCCCTTCATAACTCTCATGTGGAATGGTTTCATAAAATAACTAGTCTATTCCTTTAATCAATCCTTTCTATCAAGACTTATATACCCTTTCCATTAAACCTTCATTAATCCTTATGCCCACGTATATATCCAACCCCCACTCTTATCCTAGGGTTATATTTGGACTTAAACAACAAAACCATCTATCGGCACTTTATTTCTATTATAATTCTTTTATAATTGAATACATATAAAACATACATGAACCATACCTTTTCCGCTTTTCTTCGCCTTTGCACATTTTCCAATACATGCCTTTATCGCAATTGCAGTCTCGTGGATCACACTAATAAGCCTTCCTCATTTCATATCCAATATGAAATAACACAACCAGACTTCAAATCAATAAAACTGTGTCCATACCTTATCGGGTCTGCTCTCATCACACGTTGCAATCGCAAATCACACTTGTTAAGGGAACAATACTCCTACCTTGGAATGTTGCAATGCGATCTAATCGTTGATCACATTGGACATTGCATGTCACACTTCCTTAAAGCCCAAGGTCCATCCACTCACCATTGAAATATTGTGATGCGAGATTTATTAATGATTCTCTACCGTTGATCAAAGCACTTGATCCAACAGTGAGCAATGATCTCGCATATCGCAATTGCCAATCGCTTAAAGATGCTTTTGTCACTCTTGAGATATGTTGCAATTTGATTACAACTATTCCATTCTATGTGACTTAATCGTATCCATTGATCATAAAGATCCAACGACTCCTGTGCATTGATTCTTCACTTCTCGTTCTTTCCTTCACTTGGGTTTTTACACCATTCCTTCAGTGTTTTCTATGGTTTTCGGGTTTCTTCAGGGTTCTTGTCATTCCTTGTTCTGCTACGCGACTCCCTCCTAAGCTTAACTCTGCATTCTTTTTAACACAATCACTCCAGAACATTACTTTGATCCTTCGAATGGAATCAAGCGATCCATTATGATCCTCTGTATCATTCTTTTCCTTTGTGTTCTGCCTGAACTCTGCCTGCACTCTCTGTTATGCAAAATACTCTGATTCACTCATAATTCATCATTCGATATTCAAACCACACAGTTATACAATTTCAGGATTAAGCTTTGTATTGATAAACACACATTTAGGCCTGATCTTCTAATGTCAATGGCCTATGTTTTACAATGTTCCCGTAGGCTTACAATAAAACCTCTCTAACTAGCTAACTAGCTAATTATATAACCTCTAACTATGCCTTTTAGGCTTACATTTATACAAAAGGATTCTATAACCAATTCCTGGTTTAGGTCCATATCCTTCTCAAAAAAATCCTAAAGTCTCTTCCTTATCTCTAAGGGTCCTCTCTAATCCATAAAATCATGAACTAACTCCTAATCTAAGATTTACAATTAATTCTCAAATCCCTCAATCTCTCAAATATCCTAATTCTCTCATGTTCTCCTACATTTGAGAACATTTACAAATATATCTCACAATTCTTAATTAAATACTATTCTCATTAAATCACTCAAAATATTAAATAATTACGTTAATTCATCACTTAGGAAACCAACTTCCTTAAAACACAAGACCCCCTATTTCTACTAAAATACAATGATATTTTTTATCTGAATGCTCCTGCATCAAACTCCCAAAGTAGAAAAAAATCATGATCTCCTGACCGTGTGTGTTCATATCTTGATAGAAAACTTCCAAGGTCCCAAACTTTAGTTTGTAACTATCTAAATGATTTGCACCTTTGCTATTGTTGTATGTCTATTGTCTTATGTTTCATATTCCTCTCTTTGTCAATCAAGTTCAAGTTATAATTGATCATCCTTCCTCCTACTATCAATCTCCTCCATACGAACTGTTTCATCATTAATAGCCATAATTCTTCAATATCCTTTTCTAGTACATCCTTGGACTGGTCCATATTTTGCCACATACTTCTACCTCTTTCTCTTTGTTTCAGGTTGTTGTCGTTGTCCACTAACTCTTCAATCTATTGTTCTTTTTCTTGAAGTTGTCAAATTCTATCACTTACTCTTACTTCTTCTACCTCCCTTTCTTCCTTACCCTCTTTTATGATTACCTCTTTTTGTATAAAATCCTGACTTTCCAACATTCTCTCCAGCAATTGAACATCTCTATTCCATGGATTAAATTATTTCAGAAAATCCTCTTTTGCCATCTTTACTTCGTTGCTCATTTGTACCAAATTTTCTCCAGCATCTGAAACTAAACCTACACTCATAAAAAAATTATTTAAATAAAAAACATAAGGCTTTTGCGCCTTTTCTTCCTTTGGAAACAATTCATCTTGTTGCTCTAATTCTTCCTCCTCTATTAGCACATTAGTATGTTGTATTGAATTCTAAGAAAAATTCACAAGACTGACAGCTAGTCTCTCCTCCACACCATCTGTTTCAATGATGTCCTTCTGTCCTTGTCCACTGTAATGAAATTCTTGATTCTTATTTAATTATGATTTTACAACCTGAACACTCACTTTTTGGTTTTCTAGCCTTTTCTCCAAAAGACTTAACTCTTGCCACAAATTTTCCATCTCACTTGAAATTTCTCCTAAAAGCTCTGTACAATCCTCACTATCTTCTTCTTTGTCACAAGTATAACTTCTTGTTGACACTAATCCTTCCTTCTTGATTAGAATAAAATTATGATCCTCCATCTTTGTGATAGTTTTAGATGTCTTTCATCACTCTCCCTTTGGTCATTTAATAAAATCAATTCCTCGTTGTTCTTACCAATAGCAAATTTCCTATCATAAGACATAAATGTCTCATCCCTACTAAAGATATTTCCTCCACTAAGCATGGAATTTATGAACTCCTTCTATTGTAATAACTCAACTTGATCTTCATTTGAAAGGCATTCATCATCATACTTTTCTTGGCAACTTTCAGTGTCATTCAAGACAATTCCATAAAATGGTTTGTCTTCTGTAATACCTGCATTCACACACAACTTGTCAGTTTTAAAACCACAAGACCTCGTGATCTCATTTGATGATTAAATCACCAATTCCTCCTATTGTTACAAGTCCTTTACATGACTTAGAAATACTGTTTCATCAAGTCCTTTACTTGATTGCTTGATATCCTTCTCTACTTCTTCTTTTAGAACAAAATTTAGATTTTTCCTATCTCCTTCCTTCTTTATGTCAATATTAGCAAATTGTCGTCCTTCACATGTTTCACCTAAAAAGATACACAAATTGTCATATTTAAAATCATGTGGCCCTTTGGTCTCACTCGAAGTTTCAGTCTTCAAGTCTTCATCTTCACCCAGAACTTCACCCTGCTCTGGTTCACAAATAGACACTTCCATTTCCAACTCAGCTTCTCTGAGTTTTTCCATCAGCCACTTTACTTGCCTCTATTGTAGCCTCCTCCTTAACTTATGCCACTTCACTGGCTTCTTTTTTAATACCCAACCTAATCTCTGGTTTTCATCTAGTGGCATTGTTAACACATTGGGATTTTCTTTTATCTCAGCAATCTCTTTGTCGAATTCCTCTTGACTCATCCTTTTTCCATTTTTCTTGGCATCCTCCTTCTTCATCTTTCTTCTGTTGTGGTCTTCCTCAGAACCTCTACTATGACTATCAATAGTCATTTCCTTCTCCATCTCTATGATTTCCTCACTCATTCACTATGAGTTGCATTAAAGCATCTATAACAGCAAGTCCTCCCTGCTGCCACTAACCTCACCAAGCTTTCCTCTATACTTGGCATTTTGGCAAGCCCTATGGTTCTTTGTCTCTGGAACCTCCTTTGAGCACTTCTCTCTGCTCCTTCTATGCTTCAAATCATCTACACCTTCTAAGAACACAATTGTCCTCTTGTATTTCAATCACAATGAAATACTTGGTTCTGACCACCTCTTCTTTCACTTAGAAAGTCTTACCCACTTCCTTCATTACTTAGAAATTCTACCCACATCCTTTGTGGAATTGACTTTGTGAGTTGCAATAATACCTTTGTAGTAACAAGTCTCCTTCTTGCTACATATGCCTTACTAAGATTCTCTCCTCCGAGCTTAGTCTATTAGCATTTCTCTGGTTCTTTCCTCTGGAACCAATTGATCACACCTTGCTCTAGATTGTTGCAACCTTTTCACCTTCTTACGTTGATACCTGTGCATCAATATAAAAACCACACATTCTCGAGTCTTCAAATCAGATTAAAACAAAACATATCACCACACCTTCAAGATCTCTGCATGATCTTGTTCCACCATTCACCTGCACTTTGAATGGATTGTCCTCTGTCTCTTGCATCTACAAGTTCTGCTACACATTATCTCCATGTGCCTACTATTTGTCAAATTAGAATCTGATCTCCTCTTTCCTGCATACACATCTTAACACATAACTCTATTCTAAATTATTTTCAAAGAAATTTTCACACGTAATTTCTTTGTTTTTCTTTAACATCAAATGTGTCAACCACAATTATGCTCTGATACCACTTTGATGTAGGAAAACCTACGCATACCCACAGTGTGAATATAAAATGCATATATCTGTTTTTCCCTAGGAATTTAACTCTCTGTCGAGTCAAATCTTCATTATATAAGGTTTAAGGCCCCCTTCATAACTCTCATGCGGAATGGTTTCATAAACTAACCACAGTCTGTTCCTTTAATCAATCCTTTCTATCGGGACTTATAGACCCTTTCCATTAAACCTTATGCCTGCATATATATCCAACCCCCACTCTTATACTATGGTTATATTTGGACTTAAACAACAAAACCATCTATCGGCACTTTATTTCTATTATAATTATTTTATAATATAATATACATAAAACATACGCGAACCATAACTTTTCCGCGTTTCTTCGCCTCTGCACATTTACCAATACATGCCTTTATCACCATAGCAATTGTTGGAAATAATACTGAGAGGGGGGGTGAATCAGCATTATTAAGTCAAATATTCCTTTTCCAAAACAAATGATATACGCTACTTCAATTAGTTAAACACGCGTATATACACATCTATGCAGAAGGAAAACCGCGTATACAAGGCAAGCTTTTAATTTACTTTATCTTTCTGACGATGATTGTTAATCTGTATTGTAGAAACAAATAACCAGTAACCAGAGACAGTAAAACAGAACAGAAGGACAATCACGCAGAAGAACACAAGATATAAGGTGGAAACCCAATGTGGGTGAAAACCACCTACTGCAATTCGTCTCTATCTTCTTTTAAATTAGAAACT
>APFE031509006.1:0-34015 GCA_000404065.3 Pinus taeda | reverse complement strand
CACTAGCCAAGATACTAGTATGTAGGTGCTGGCTTACAGAAGGCTACAACCTTCTCTTTCTTCCAGGGACCACGTTTCATAAATTTTCAGACTAGATCCATAAACATCAATCAATCATCAAGAATCAACCAATCTCCTTTCCACCAATTAGATCTGAATCAAGTAGATACTTCTCTGACAGCTATACCCAAAACATAGTATCAGAAACCACACACCAAACACTGAACCCAGAACAAAGCAGCAATAAACAGAAGCAGCTAGATCACAACTTAAAGCATATACGCTATTTCAATAACCTGCAACATGCGTGCATATGCTTCTATGTTTGGAACAACCTGCATATACATTGTTTTAATTCACTGAACCAGCGTGTATACGCGTCTTCACTTCACTGAACCTACGTACAGATCTATAAAGGATAATTCGCTCTTCCATATATTCAAAAACACTAATTAACCCAGATTATCATTGTTATAGATCAAGAAAGTGCCACATAAAACATACCAAAATCATATAAAGATACTATCATTCAAGCTTAAAGATTATGGACCATCAATAGAACTTATCCTTCTTCTTTTCACTAAGGTTCATCCTTTATTCAGATCCAGATCTGCACCATAACCCAATTACCAGCATTCAGATCTACCACTTTTCAAATATTCAATAATAATTCAGATGATCATTTGCCACAAGATCTCCTTCCTCTTTTATAGTCTTAGGCCTTCCACAATACCACGGTCCAAAACCATAACATTTCAATACCATGAGCCCAAAACTAGGGATCAACACATCTGACGAGACGCCATGGTCCAAAACCATAGGTTCAAATCCCAAGGACTAACTACCATGGACCAAGAGTAAGTTCCCCAACATATACGCGCTTTAGTAACGTATAACCTACGTGTATATGTGCCTTTGTCTACATGAACCTGTGTATATGTCTTTTTCTTCTTTCTGAGTGCCTGAACTGAGATCTGTCACCAAGTTGAGTTTCCATCAAGGACAACACCAGAGCCATAGCATCAAACCTATGCCATAATGCCCCTTTGGACTTGATGGCAACACTAGATCCTCTTTCATTCTCCCCCTTTGTCATCAAGGGCAAAGGGTTGTGCTCCCCCTGAGTACATGCTGAAATCTTTGTCCTGTTGTGCTGACCATGCTCCCCCTGACTGTAGGAAATATCTGCGAACCATGACATATACATCATAAAAGACCTTCTTATCACCAAAAGACTCAATACATACATCCTTCACCCAACCATGTGGGGATCATCCACCCAACCAAGTGGGGATACATCATAAGATTACATATGATAACCAAGTACATTGCATCTTCATCACAGGCATAGTGGGGAAACCAAAAATAGGTCGTTACATGAACTTGACACCATAAAAGAGATGCATGACATAGAGACAAAATATGTAGAGCAAGACTTATGAAAGTCACCAAGCAGCAGCATCTATCAATCACCATTCAGATCATAAACCATGATTTCTTTCTGTTCTCCCTCTGCACTTGTTCCACCAACAACGGTTGTGAACAAGAACCACAAGCATCTAAGATAATGCCAAAAATGCATCATTAGAAGTTTATCTTCCCCCCCTGAACTAGTGCCATATGGTCTCTTTCAGACCCATATCAGACAAATTCCAACCAGACCCTGTCCCTTCTGATATCCATCAAACCTCCATATATGCTACTTTCTCTGCACCAACCTGCGTATGTACACGGATCCTCCTCAGAAAACTTGCGTACACCCCTTTTTCTCTGAAACCGACAAATTTAACAGAAATATGATGCATCAACTACTCCTAGATTTTGTCTGAGATATTCAAAAGTTTCCCTGGGCAGTGGTTTGGTGAGAATATCAGCAACTTATTCCTTAGAAAGAACATACTCCAATTTGACCTTTTGTTCCAACACTTGTTCCCGGAGAAAGTGATACTTGATCGGTATGTGCTTGGTCTTTGAATGCATGACTGGGTTCTTTGAAATGTTGATTGCACTTGTATTATCACATAAGATGGAGATAGGTGGTGTACAAGTGATCTAAAAATCCTGCAAGGTTTGCATCATCCAAAGGAGTTGAGTGCAACAAGATGCAGCTGCCACATATTCCGCTTCAGTTGTAGATAAAGCAATCGAACTATGTTTCTTGCTGAACTAAGATACTAATCTGGAACCCATAAAGAACGCACCACCACTTTTGCTTTTTTTGTCATCCACACTTCCAACCCAATATGCATCTGTATAAGCATGAAGAGTGATATTTGTATCTCTAGGATACCATAAGCCATAGTTTTGAGTTCCTTGAAGATACTTGAAAATTCCTTTTACTGCCTGAAGACGAGTTTCCTTAGGATTTGCCTGAAATCTTCCAACTATTTCCACTGCATGCATGATGTCTGGTCGGGTACCTATCAAATAAAGTAGACTTCCAATCAAGGATCTATAGGTTGGTTGATGCACTACTGCTGATTCATCATTTGCACTGAGACTGCATCCTGTATCCATAGGGGTACATACTGGTTTTGAATCTTCCATGCCATACTTCTTCAGAAGCTGCTTGAGGTACTTGGTTTGAGACAAGAAGATATCGCCTTCATTTTGTTGGATTTGCAATCCAAGAAAGTATGTTAGTTCTCCAAGAAAATACATTTCAAATTCTTTCTGCATTACAAAGGCAAAGCTTTGACTCATAGCTTCTTCGTTTCTGCCAAAGATAATTTCATCTACATACACAACAAGTATTAGCAATTTTTCATTTTCAATTTTTATATAAAGATTGCTATCTGCTGATCCTTTTGAAAAGCCTTGTTGATGAAGACATTTGTCTAGATGATAGTACCAAGCCTTTGGAGCTTGTTTAAGCCCATAGAGAGCCTTTTTTAGTCTGCATACAAGATTTGGATCATTCCTAAGAATGAAACCATCTGGTTGCTCAATGTACACTTCTTCTTCTAAGTCCCCATTCAGAAAGGCTGATTTCACATCCATTTGAAATACTTTGAACTTTTGAAAACTTGAGAGAGCAAGAAACATTCGGATGGCTTCAAGTCTAGCAACAGGAGCAAAAGTTTCTTCAAAAATCTATCCTTTTGTTGAGCATACCCTTGCAAGCATTCTGGCTGTTTCTAATAACTTCCCCATTTTCTATTCAATTTTTCTTAAAGATCCATTTTGTTCTATGACATTCTTTATCTTTGGTCCTAGGACCAACTCCCAAAGTGTTTTCTTTTCGATTTGTTCAGTTCTTCATCATTGCCCTTGACCCACATCTCCTTTGCAAGCTTCTCTTACATTTTGTGGTTCAGTGGAGGAGAGTAATGCCAAATAGCTTGAAGCTTCTGCAATTGTTCTTCTTGTTTGTATGCGAGCCTCCTTTTGCCCCAAAATTTGTGATTTTGGATGATTCTTTTGAACATACCTAGAAGGAGTCTTTTCTTCTATCCTTATCTGTTCCTTTGGCTCCTCATGAGTTTCTTCTTCATGAGTCTCTTCTTCATCATCAGTCTAATTTGGAGAGTAGTCTTCATCCTCTTCGATATATTCATGATTTACTTGCCTAGGGATGTATCCTTTTTCATCAACTACTACATCAATGTTGTCAACAATTCTTCCAAGACTTTTATTATAACACTTATATTCTTTGTTGTAGGGAGAATGCCTTCATCTGCTCTAGGTTCAAGTTTTCCAAGCTGTTCATCCGTATTCTTAATATAGCATTTGCTCCCAAAAATTTTGAAATACTTTACCGAGGGAGTCTCACCATACCAGAGCTCATGCGGAGTTTGAGTGTTGTTCACTCGGACATTTGTTTTGTTGAGAATAACAACTGCAGCATATGCAGTTTCACCCCAGAAGGTTGCGGGAGTTCCAAACTCATCAAGCATAGCACGAGCCATTTGTTGCACTGTTTTGTTCATCCTTTCCACCACTCCATTTTTCTGAGGAGTCCTAGCTGTAGAGAATTCCCTTCTTATTCCATGTTCTTCACAGAAATCGAAAAATTCGTTTGAGGTAAACTCCCCACCTCTGTCGGACTTGAGGCACTTAATTTTGTAATCTGATTCATTTTAAACCAAGGCTTTGAAGGATTGGAATTTTTCGAACGCTTCGTCCTTGTGCTTCATAAGTCCTAACCAAACCATCCCGAAGAAATCGTCAATGAATAATATAAATTATTCTTCTCCTCGAGGTGACCTTGTCCTAAATGGACCACATACATCTGTATGTATTAGCTCAAGAGGCCTGCTTGTTGATCCTTCCTTCTCTGGGAAGTTAGTTCTGGTTTGTTTTCCAAACTGACATGATTGCATATGGTGTTGTCTGGAATTTTGATGTCTGGAAGATCGCGAACTTCCTGGTATTTGCATGCTTTCCTTATTTGTGAAAATCTTAGATGCCCCAACCTCCGGTGCCATAACCAGTGTTCATCATTCTTGCTCAAATAACATTGTTGTTCTCCTTCTTCAAATATGTATAGATTATTTGGAGTTCTTCTACCTTTGATTATTGTTCTTCCTGTATCAAGATCACGAACACTACACCCATCTGATCGAAATATTACCTCGGTTCCATTATCGTATATCTGACTGACACTCAATAAATTATGCTTCAAGCCATCAACATACAAAACATTTCCAGCTTTGACCTTCTCTTTCAACTGAGCAATGCCTTTTCCTTTTATGGTTGCAGGGGTATCATTTCCAAAAGAAAATTTATTTCCTTTTTCTAAAGCAGTATATGATTCAAGTTTTTCTTTATCACCTATCATATGCTTCGAACATCTGCTGTCGATGTACCATTGATTTTCCTATCTTTCTGCATACAAAGTTATCCCACATCTACTTGATTGTGGTTCCTTCATTCTCCATGTTTTGGCACTTGAGGTTTGTTCCTTCTGAGTTGTCTTCCAAAACTTGCTCCTACATTCAGAATCTTCATGACCAAAATTATTACAAATAGAGTATTCAATTTCACTATCAAGGGCGAAAAAGTTGTTATAGGTCCTCTTCGAGATTGCAGGCATACTTCTTTGTTTTTGAGCTTCTCTAGTCATGATTTTTTATAGGCAACACATTGAACTACTTTGTGACCAAAATTATGGCAAGAGAAACATTGGCCATTGAAGAGATTCCTGTGACTATCCTCCAACCGATTGTAGTTTCTACTGACATCCATTTTTGAAGAAAATTGGGAAGATTTTACCTGTGGCTGGTTGTAGCTTCTGTTTGTTGCATGCCCCCGATTTTCTTGATAGTCTTTGTTTGTTCTTGAGGAATATTGTCCCTGATTTACCTGATGATTTCTATTAGGCCTTTGCTCACTAGTTCTTGCTGCATCAAGATAACTTTTGGAAGTGGAAGCTTGAGATGCTTCTCCATTATACCCCAGACCTGTCTTGATTAGAGGGGAACGCTGCACATTGATAATCTCATTTAGAGTTTCAGATCCTTTAACAAATTCAATATTAAGGGCCTTTGTTTTCTCAATTTCTTTTCTAAGGCCAAAAATTTCACATTCAAACTTCTCAAGAGATTTTTCCTTTTCATCAAGTTGATATTGCAGAGTATCAATGATCATATTCTTTTCTTCTAAACATGTTTTGAGTCTAGAAACCTCTTCATAAAAGCCATCCACATCTATCGCATCCATGTAATCATCATCTTCAAAGGCCATTAAAAGTTTATAGTGATTACTTCGTTCATCTTCATCGCTATTTGATAGTCCATCACTATCTTCATGAGTGTAATAGCTTTTCTTATTTTGTTTCTTGTTCCATCTAACAGGTTCCTTCCCCTTGTCAATCTTATCCTTGTGAGGACATTTGGCAACATAGTGACCTACTCTTCCACAAGCAAAACATTTGAAAGGTAACTTACCTCTGAATCTTCCAGTACCCCGTTGAAGATTTCTGACAAAAATTGATTCTTCTTCTTCTTCTGACACATGTCCTGACTCATAGTATTCTCCTTTGCCTGAAGCCTTGAAGGCAGCTACTCTCCTATCTGACGGACCTCCTTTCCTCATTTCATAAGCAGTGAGAATTCCGTGCAACTGTGACATTTTAAGGTTTTGTAGATTATCCTTTTCTTCTATAGCAGAAACTTTAGATTCAAATCTAGAGGACAAAGACCTTAGAACTTTTTCAACCACAACAGCCTCTTTTATTTATTCACTCAAATTTTTCATACAATTAACAATCTCATCTACATGAAGAAAATAATTAGCAACACTTTCATCATTATACATCTTGAGATTTTCATACTGAATCCTGAGGTTTAAAGTTTTGCTCGTTTTACCTGGTCATCTCCTTCATAGCTCAGAATTATCTTGTCCCATATCTCTTTTGTGGATTTAAACTGCATTACCTTGACAAATTCTGATTGAGATAGGCATCCTAATAGAGTATTGACCACCTTTGCATTTGTTTCATATTTCTTCTTCTCAGTCGGATCTGTAGGAGTTGCTGATGGAAAAGTATACCCTGTATCTACGATATCCCAGACTTTTCTACCAAGAGATTGAAGATAGGCAGTAACTCTTACCTTCCAATATACAAAGTTTTTCCCATAAAAAATCGGTGGCCTGATTGATGCTTCCCTCTCGTAGTTGCTCATGATGAAAGATATTCCTTCAAGCGATCAAGCTTCTTCTAAAGGACCCACTCTGATACCAATTGTTGGAAATAATACTGAGAGGGGGGTGAATCAGTATTATCAAGCCAAATATTCCTTTTCCAAAACAAATGATATATGCTACTTCAGTTAGTTAAACACACGTATATACGCATATATGCAGAAGGAAAACCGCGTATACAAGGAAAGCTTTTAATTTACTTTATCTTTCTGATGATGATTGTTAATCTATGTTGCAGAAACAAATAACCAATAACCAGAGACAGTAAAACAGAATAGAAGGACAATCACGCACAATAACACAAGATATAAGGTGGAAAACCCAATGTGGGTGAAAACCACCTACTGCAATTCATCTCTATCTTCTTTTAAATTAGAAACTTCTTTTACAATGTACTAGTGCAGTCCTTTACCAATACGCAGGCTGCACCCTGCAGAGAGCTACAACCCTCTCTCGTTCTCCAGATTCTCCTAGAAGGGAGCTACAACCCCCTTTAGCTCTTGCACTAACCAAGATACTAGTACGTAGGTGCTGGCCTACAGAAGGCTACATCCTTCTCTTTCTTCCAAGGACCACGTTTCATAAATTTTCAGACTGGATCCATAAACATCAATCAATCATCAAGAATCAACCAATCTCCTTTCCACCAATTAGATCTGAATCAAGTAGATACTTCTCTGACAGTTGTACCCAAAACACAGTACCAGAAAGCACACACCAAACACTGAACCCAGAACACAGCAGCAATAAACAGAAGCAGCTAGATCACAACTTAAAGCATATACGCTATTTCAATAACCTGAAACATGCGTGCATATTCTTCTGTGTTTGGAACAACCTGCGTATACGCCATTTTAATTCAATGAACCAGCGTGTATACGCGCCTTCGCTTCACTGAACCTGCGTACAGATCTATAAAGGATAATTATCTCTTTCAGATATTCAAAAACACTAATTAACCCAGATTATTAGTGTTATAGATCAAGCAAGCACCACATAAAACAGACCAAAATCATATAAAGATACTATCATTCAAGCTTAAAGATTATGACCCATCAATAGAACTTATCCTTCTTCTTTTCGCTAAGGTTCCTCCTTCATTCAGATCCAAATCTGCACCATAACCCAATTACCAGCATTCAGATCTACCACTTTTCAGATATTCAATAATAATTTAGATGATCATTTGCCACAAGATCTCCTTCCTCTTGTATAGTCTTAGGCCTTCCACAATACCACGGTCCAAAACCATAATAATTCAATACCATGAACCCAAAACTAGGGATCCACACATCTGACGAGACGCCATGGTCCAAAACCATAGGTTCAAATCCCAAGGACTAACTACCATGGACCAAGAGTAAGTTCCCCAACATATACACGCTTTAGTAACGTATAACCCGCGTGTATATGTGCCTTCATCTAGATGAACCTGCGTATATGTCTTTTTCTTCTTTCTGAGTGCCTGAATTGAGATCTGTCACCAAGTTGAGTTGCCACCAAGGACAACACCAGAGCGTTAACATCAAACCTATGCCATAATGCCAACAACAATCTCATGGATCACACTAATAAGCCTTCCTCCTTTCGCATCTGATAGGTGATAACACAATCGAACTTCAAATCAATAAAACTACATCCATACCTTATCGGATCCGCTCTCATCGCATGTCGTAATCACAAATCGCACTTGTTAAGGGCACGATACTCCTACCTTGGAATGTTGCGATGTGATCTAATCGCCGATCGCATTGGACATCACATGTCGCACTTCCTTAAAGCCCAAGGTCCATCCACTCATCATTGAAATATTGCGATGCGGGATTTATTAATGATTCTCTACCATTGATCAAAGCACTTGATCCAACGGTCAACAATGATCTCGCATATTGCAATCGCCAATCGCTTAAAGCCACTTCACTCACTCTCGATATATGTTGCGATGTGATTACAACTATTCCATTCTATGCAACTTAATCTCGTCCATTGATCATAAATATCCAACGACTCCTGTGCATCGATTCTTCACTTCTCATTCTTTCCTTCACTTGGGTTTCTACGCTATTCCTTCAGTTTTTTCTTTGGTTTTCAGGTTTCTTCAGGGTTCTCGTCCTTTGTTGTTCTACTGCGCGACTCCCTTCTGATCTTAACTCTGCGTGATTTTTAACACAGTCACTCCAGAACATTACTTTGATCCTTTGAATGGATTCAAGCGATCCATTATGATCCTCCATATCATTCTTTTCCTCTGTGTTCTGCCCGAACTCCACCCGCACTCTCTATTACGTAGAATACTCTAATTTACTCATAATTCATCATTTGATATTCAAACCACACACTTATACAATTTTGGGATTAATCTTTGTATTGATAAACAAACATTTTACACAGTTTCTCTATCTTTGGCCCGATCTTCTAATGCCAGTGGCCTCTGTTTTACAATCTGCCCGTAGGCTTACAATAAAACCTCTCTAACAAGCTAACCAACTAATTATCTAACCTCTAACTATGTGTTTTAGGCTTACATTTATACAAAAGGATTCTATAACCAATTCCTGGTTTAGATCCATATCCTTCTCAACAAAATCATAAAATCTCTTCCTTATCTCTAAGGGTCCTCTCTAATCCACAAAATCATGAACTAACTCCTAATAAAAGATTTACAATTAATTCTCAAATCCCTCAATCTCTCAATTATCATTATTATCTCATGTTCTCCTACATTCGAGAACATTTACAAATATATCTCACAATTCTTAAATAAATCCTATTCTCATTAAATCACTCAAAATCCTAAATAATTACATTACTTCATCACTTAGGAAACCAAATTCCTTAAAACACAAGACCCCCGATGTCTACTAAAATACAATGATATTTTTGAGCTGAATGCTCCTGCATCATTATTCATCACTAGGGTCATAGAATTTATCCACTATAGGCATGTTTTCTCTAAATTGTTTGCTTTATGGTAAAAGAAAAAGTTATCCATTCCAATCTCTTCAAAATTTAAATTCACATTAGATATCTGAGTGGAATTGGCTGGGAGATTGTTGTTTTGCTTAAAAAATGGTTTGAAATATTTGTTACTTGAGGAACTTTCCACAACACTATTCAGATCTGATACTTCGTAATTCAATATATTCATAAGCTTAACTACACTCTCCAAATCCCTAGCCTCTTTCTTAGCGGCTTTATTCATTTTTGTCTGAGGCTTTTTCCCATTAGTTTTTGTATCTTCTTGATTTTGGTTCACGCCAATAGAGAGCATATATTTTTCGATTGTTATTGCTTCGGTGAAATTTTCCATCGTCTTAGTTTTCATATCCCTTTTCATAAACATTTCTATATTAGAATTTAGGGCTAATGTATAATATTCAATTATTAGTGAATCATGAGGAGGTATGTAGGCAATAAATTTGTTTAGTATAGTCATGAAGTGTTGGTTAAAATCTTTGAATTTTTATTTCTTCGCCATCTTTAAAGGGCCTAATTATCTTAATAACTTAGTGGTCATTTTCTCTTCTGCAAATTTCTCCATGAATTCCTTCTTAAATTCCTTTGAATTTGTAATGGAACCTGTCAAGAGATTTTGGTACCAGGTAGCGACCTTATTTTCAAAATTGTAAGTGAATAATATACACACCACATCTCATATTGGACATTCATCAATGTCAAGGAAAGATAGAAATTCTGAATATGGTCTTCTGCAAAGGTAGACTTATATGGATCAAATTTTGGGAGTAAATTTTCTAGATTCTTCCTCGCTCTCAAAATCGGTATGACTGTCTTCACCTTCTATATCCTCACCAATTGTTGGCCCTTCATCTTCTTCATCAAAAGGTCCAAATAAATGAGGTTTTTCAATAGATTCTACTAAATCAACCAAAGAAGTGTAAACCAAATCTTCAACAGAATAAAATAATACACCATGATCAATTGTTTGTCTCCTACTTGCACACTTATGAGGAAAATAACTAGAGACCATAAGTATTCCAAGTTTTTTCACATACTCTTGGGCGAAGGGTCTAAGAGCTTTCAACTCCTCTTGAGTGACCTCATACAACTACTCAAGAATTTTTGGAGGAGGTAAATATTAAAGATAAGATTCTTCGAATGGCTCGAGAATAGGTCGAGGAGAAGCAAGTGGATTGTTGTATTTTCCATAGGTTTGATAATGATAAGAGTGAGGAACTCTACTAGCCATACAATGAAGACCCTCCTTCAAGTGCAAAAATGTGAGGAAATATACCATCAACTGTAAGGAGATCTCCCCATTATGAAGTTCCAATTAAAACTCACATTGTTTGGGATAGGAGTCTCATCCAGAATGTGGGCCCAACTACCACCATGTTGGTTTGAAGATTATATTTTGGATGTATTTATAAAGAGAAAGGAAACCTAAAAATAATTCTGATGGGATATAAGTTAGAACAACATTATGAAATAACTCAAGCAAGAGAAACAAAGAATATAACAACAGATAAGTAAGTAGACATGAATCTTAAAGAACTAATAATAGAAAACTTTAATTAAGATAAATGGCTAAGGAAATATATTTGTTATCAATTGTGAATTAGTTCTCAATTAACAACAAGCGTGAAAGCATGAATCATCCAACAATCTCGAACAAGATGTGAGTTTCAAATTAACAAAATAGCTCATTAATTATCAACACATAAATAACAATCACT
This sequence comes from Pinus taeda, assembly GCA_000404065.3. Classification (NCBI taxonomy): domain Eukaryota; kingdom Viridiplantae; phylum Streptophyta; class Pinopsida; order Pinales; family Pinaceae; genus Pinus; species Pinus taeda. Next base: position 22,676 of record APFE031509006.1, on the reverse strand, counting down.
TACCATTAAATCACCACAATAATAGCCTTATGATATTCAACAACACGTGAATGATGTTAGTTTGTGTAGCTCAGGAAGGTGATCTAATCTCAAGTGATGTCAATGAGACTAGGAATAGAAACAGATTAATTATATTTAATACCTAGAAAAAGTTTTGAAGTGAAATTGTATCAATTAGATTTATTACCCATTTTTAATTATTTTCCTAAGTCTAACTCAAGGAAATGGGTTAATTAATCGAGATTAATTGAGACAAATTGATTTTACTATAGTGACTTCTATAAAAGTGATTTGATGAAGTCAAGATGATCATAGTCATAGATCATGAGCATTGATTCATCAACGAGGGATTAGAAGAGGAGATTGATGGGGTTTTTGGAGATCGTTTGACTAGTTTAGGATAATATATTTGCATTAATAGAAAAGGCACAATGATAGTGTGGGAGACATCAATGAGGGTTTCAACAGTAGTGATTGAAGAAGATTTTACCAGAGAGAATTCTTCATAGTTGTTTCTAGTTTTTGAGGGATAGAAGGAGGCCGAATTATTTTGCAGAGGGAAGCTAAATTTACCAGAGTGAGTTGCCAGTTTTTAGTTGAGTTATTTGAGTCACAAATTGAATTAATAGTTGTGAGACATATTTTTTGGAGGTAGTGCGAGTGGATTTAACAAGTTGCTAGAGTTATTTTATCTTGTTGGAATAATTTCCTAGAGGTAGTGTGAGTTGGATAAGGTGGTGCGATTTGCCAGTGTGAGGCATTCAAATAGACAGAGTTGGGTTGAGTAGCTTCTAGTGGGTCAAATAGCTTCCATAGGTTCGATTTGACTTGTAGAAGAGAAGAAAATATTTTTTTTAGATCTTTTCCAACGAGAAGAAAGAAGACTATATTTATCCATTGCATTTTTATTGCTAGGATATTAATAATTAAGCGCACATTTGAAGAGCTGGTTTTCCCCACACTAAGGTTTTTCTAGGGGATATTTTGTCCAAAATATTGGTGTCCAATTTTGTGTGTGTGTTATTTTCTCAGTTCATGTGATTTATTTTTGGTGAAATTTCAATTGTTTTTTCTTCAATATTTGATGTAAGCTAATTTACAGAGGACAAATAATATTTAAAGATAAAATAATAATCACCAGTAACTGTAATAGAATTTTCACACAGTATCAGAGAATATCAGTGAAGCATAGATCTAAGGGCAAAAGAGGCTTAGAATAGGGTATAGAAAGGTAAAATAAAGGGTTTAAAAAAACAAAATAAACTTCAAATTTATTTGGGATTTGGTTATTTTACAATGATTTCCAGAAATGGCTTCAACTAGAATGAGGGTCAAGAAAAATTATATGGAGCTTCTAACTTTGGTGTATAGAGAGCTAGTATTTCATTGTTGCTGGAAGAACATGGTCTCAAAGAATATGCGACTACTGTTGCATTTTCACTAGAAAATCTAACACAACTTCTTTCATACAAGACAAAAGATGCCAAGGCGAGGAGAATAATCCTAGATCAGATTTAGGATCATATTGTTCCACATGTCATAGATTTGGATTCAATGAATAAGATATGGGATGCCATTTTAAATTTATTCCAAGATGCTACCGTGAACAAGAAGTCCATTCCTAGAGATAAACTGAGAAATACCTAGATGAATAAGGGTGAAAGTGTTGTTAGTTACCTTACCAAACTCTGACTTGTCAAGTACTGTTACACATCATTTTTTCACTGTCCATGTACTCCCCATTTGATGATCCTAGAGGACATCTATAGTGTACCCAACATTCTTTCCTATCATGAAGAAACTCCCATTGTGTCCCTCTTCATGAGCATAACAATTCCCTTTTTCATCATTTCCCAAAAATATTATCTTTATCCTAGTTTACAAGACCAGTGATAATCACTTGTGTCCTCCTCGCGTTGATATGCATGGTTTGTTCCTAGCACTGATCGGATAGACTAAGCCCTTTCTTAGTCGCGTCAATCCTCTTTTGGAAAGTTTTTAAATATGGAGACGAAGCTTCCAGCTCTAGAAGCTTCATAACAAAAGTCTGGTAAATGGTTAGGCTGAATGTAGTCGAGGAGATCAATTTGGGATATTTTCCCCTATTAGGATGGAACTAATCCAAGGTAAAAGGCTTTCTCCCATGAGAAAAGGAACCATCTCCCATTCATCCAAGCTATATAAGCCTCTATTTTTCCCAAGCAAAAGTTAGTCCTAATTGAGTTTTTAGTTTGGGGTTAGAATAATTAGCAAGACATTATAGTCTGAAGTTTTCTAGTGTATGTTTGAGGGAGAATAATGTGCTTGGGTGTGATTTGAGACTAGAGGGAAAGAGGCCATAAAATCTCTATTGTTGGGGTTGTCCATGAAGTGCTAGCAAAAGTGTGGGAACCCGGATATGTCGGAGGATAACAACAACGTTAAGACATTAGTTGTAATCTCTTCTTGAACTAATATAGATGAAACTATTGATTGATTTCCTACATGAATTGTCATCTCACATATTTATGGCTTAATGTTTCTTGACCTGTTAAGTAGGCTGAATACAATATTTTATGCTATCAAATTTGTTGTTTGTTTTTGTTTGCTAGTTTCAGGTGTGAAAAGAAAGGAAACAAAAGATAGTTGGAGCGAGGAAGCAGGATCATCACCAATCGAAATAGATTTCTAAGAGGTACGCCCTCTTAATTGATTCTAGCCTAAGGAAATTCTAAGTGTGGACACAAACAATTCCTCTAGCTCGCGAGAGCGGGTCTAGGCACAAACATACCTTAAGCTCCATTTTCATACTATTTTTTCTTGTTTTTATTCATTTTTATGAAAATATTATGTTTTTTTATGTGTTTTTGACCTATCTTACCTCAAAACTGCATAATGCATTTATCATTTTTGTGCAACGAAAAGTGACAGATTGTTGACGAGGATACTCGAGTCTCGTTTAAGCCCTTTTCTTGACTCGTATAACTCAACTAAAAAGATCGCCGAGTATTTTCCCTTTTGACTTGTAAGAGCAAATAAAATGGGAGGTCTACTTTCAACTCTTTTCCGACCTTTTAAACACGAAAATATTGCCAAGCTCTTGTCATTTTGAACTCATTAAAGGATGTGAAGAATCATTTACCCTGTATATTTTTACCCCCATTTCGGGCTAGGATAAAATATTTACGAAAAAGGTACTCCTTGACTGAAATGGTCAAGCGGTTCTCTCAAGTATTGTTTTCTACCTTTTCGAGCTCGAGAGACACAAATGTATGAAAAGGGACCATGTGGATTTTTCTTTTCTGTGTCTTTTTCAAACTCTCTAAACATGAAAAAGATACTGAGTTACACCTTTGTCAAACTCGTTAAAACATTAAATGACATCAGATTCATCACCATGACAAACATGAGCTTCTCCTTCCTAGGTTTTATTAAACTTACTAGGTCGTATTCATCTCAAGGATGAACTTACATTGCAAGCATATGCTATCCCCTTCAAGCTTGTCATAAAAAATAATTGGGGCACCTAGCAGAAATGGTGGGGGGGAATTTGGAAATTATATCAGTCATGTCAGCAACTCGCTCTTGAACATGACACTTTTTGCTTCGTGTCGGGTTGGGATATCCTCCTTTTCATTTGAAATTCTTGGATTGGGCCACTCATTTTTGCCTTCCATTTGATCTCTACCATGTCATCTTGACCACCAATCCCATGGCTTCGAAAGCTGCCAAACTCCAGAATTGTGTCATCAATATGTTCAAGAGTTAGTGCTTCTAAGGGTTACACTTACTCCTGATTCTTTCTATCATCTAAAATCATTTTCATCCCTTTGTCTCATCTCGATGATATGGGATACATCATGGCCCTCCTTCGACATGGTCGCTTCCTATCGACTTCACCTCATTATCCAGGAAACCAGTTGAGAGACTCCCTTCCAATACCTTAAAGATTACATGCCCTAATGGAAATTTATTCGCACTCAACGATAAGTTCACATCATTGGCTTTTGATCAAGTGATTTCACAAGTGTTCAACATCAGTTCCTTTATTCACATTCCGTGAACTGTGCCGCAAGTACCTTGAGAGCCATTGTCATTATTGTTGGTTGCTCTCGCACTTGTTAATAGATCACATCATTGACCACTAATCAAGCAACTTCCTAGCATGTTTGACTTCAACACATTCATTCGCATGTTAGGATTTGTACTTTGATCAGGTCATTTGGAGCGCAAGACCCTGGGCTAAGATTACATAAGTCCAGGTTGCAAGGCGATATGACATGATCACGTTAATATACATGTCTTTTTCAGATGGATGGTTGCGACCATACCATGAGTTGCTCTATGTGATCCTTCTCATTATTGGATGGTTACGACCATACCATGAGTTGTTATATGTGATCCTTCTCATTATTGGATGGCTAGGATCATACCTTGGTTTTTTTATGATCCTTTCTATTGGATGGATGAACCCATGCATTGGATCCATTTACATGATCATTCTCCAGATGGTTTCATACATACCATGATTCATGTATTATTACTCAGAGATTTTAGTGATGTATATGTATCTATGCTTGCTTGTAGGCTCTCCTACGACAGACTCTGGTTCCCCGCACACACTTGTAAATAATTTCACTCTCACTCTAGTTCGTCCATCATGCTTTAGGGGGCATCTGTTACACATCATTTTGTCACTGTCCCTATACTCCCCATTTCGTGATCCTGGAGAACCTCTACAATGTACTCGACATGCTTTCCTATCATGAAGAAACTCCAATTCTGTCCATCTTCATGAGCATAACAATTCCCTTTTGCATCATTTCCCAAAAATATTCTATTTATCTCAGTTTACATGACCAGTGCCAATGGCTCGTGTCCTCCTCATGCCGATATGAAAGGTTTACAATTTTCCCTAGCACTGATCAAATCAACTAAGCCCTTTCTCAGTCACGTTGATCCTCTTTTGGAAAGTTTTTAAATATGGAGCCGAAGCTTCTAGCTCTAAAAGCTTCGTAACGAAAGTCTGGTAAATGGTTAGGTTGTATGGAGTCAAGGAGATCAGTTTGGGCTCCTTTCCCCTATTAGGATGGAACTAATCCAAGAGATAAGGCCTTCTCCCATGAGAACAGGAACCATCTCCCATCCATCCAAGCTATATAAGCCTCTATTTTCCCCATGCAAAAGTGAGTCCTAGTTGAGTTTTTAGTTTGGAGTTAGAATAATTAGCAAGAAATTTATAGTTTGAAGTTTTCTAGTGTATGTTTGAGGGAAAATAGTGTGCTTGGGTGTCATTTTAGACTAGAGGGAAAGAGGCCTTAAAATCTCTATTGTTGGGGTTGTCCATGAAGTGTTAGTAGAAGTGTGGGAACCCGGATATGTCGGAGGAGAACACCAATGTTAAGAAATCTGTTGTAATACCTTCTTGAACTAATATAGATGAAACTATCGATTGATTTCGTACGTGAAATGTCATCTCACATATTTATGGTTTAATGTTTCTTGACCTGTTAAGTAGGTTGAATACAATATTGTATGCTATTACGTTTGTTGTTTGCTATTGTTTGTTGTTGTTTGCTTGTTTCAGGTGTGCGAAGAAAGTAAAATAAAGATAGCTGGAGTGATGAAGCTGGATCATCACCAAGAGAAATAACGTTCTAAGAGGTAGGCCCTCTTAATTGATTCTAGCCTAAGGAAATCCCCAGTGGAGTCGCCAATTTGTGATGTAGGTAAATTCTAAGTGCGGACACAAACAATTCCTTAAGATCGCAAGAGAGGGTCTAGTCACAAACATACCTTAAGCTCCATTTTCATACTATTTGTTCCCTTTTTTATTCATTTTTATGAAAATATTATGTTTTTTTAAGTGTTTTTGACTTATTTTACCTTAGAACTGCATAATGCGTTTACCTTTCTTGTGTAGCGACAGGTGATGGATTGTTGATGAGGATACTTGAGTCCCATTTACGCCCTTTTCTTGACTCATAAAACTCAACTAAAAATATCACAAAGTATTTTCCCTTTTGAATCATTAAAGAAAATTAAATGGGAGGTCTACTTTCATCTCTTTTCCAAGCTTTTAAACATGAAAAAATTGCCAAGCTCTTCTCGTTTTGAACTCGTTAAAGGATGTGAAGCGTCGTTTACCCAATATACGTTTACCCCCTTTTCGGACTGGGATAAACTATTTACGAAAAAGGTACTCTTTGACTAAAATGGTCAAGCGGTTCTCTCAAGTATCATTTTCTACCTTTTTGGGCTCGAGAGACACAAATGTGCGAAAAGGGACCATGTGCAGTTTACTTTTCCATGTCTTTTTCAAACTCTCTAAACATGAAAAAGATACCGAGTTACACCTTTGTCAGAATCGTTAAAAAATTAAACGACATTAGATTCATCACCATGACGAACATGAGCTTCTCCTTCTAGGGCGCATTAAACTTACTAGGTCATATTCTTCCGAAGGATGAAATTACAGTGCAAGCATATGCTATCCCCTACAAGCTTGTGGTAAAAAATAATTGGGGTACCTGCCAGAAATGGTGGGGGAAATTTTGGAAATTCTATCAGTCATGTCAAAAACTCGCTCTTGAACATGACACTTTGTGCTTTGTGCTGGGTTGGGATATCCTCCTTTTCATTTGACCTTCCTGGGTTGGGCCACTCATTTTAGCCTTCCATTTGATCTATGCCACGTTATCTTGACCACCGATCCCATGGATCTGAAAGCTGCCAAACTCTGGAATTGTGTTGTCGATATGTTCAAGAGTTATTCCTTCTACAATTTTCACTTACTCCTGATTCTCTATATCATCTGAAATCATTCACATCCCTTTGTTTCATGTCGATTATGTGGGGTACATCATGGCCCTCCTTTGAAACAGTCACTTCCTATGGACTTCACCACATTATCCAGGAAGCTGACCGAGAGACTCCCTTCCAGTACCTTAGAGCTTACATGCTATAATGGAAATTTCTTCGCACTCAACGAAAAGTTCACATCATTGTATTTTGATCAAGTGATTTCATGGGTGCTCGACGTCAGTTCCTTTATTCACATTTTGTGAACTGTCCTGCGAGTACCTTGAGAGCCATTGTCATTATTGGTAGTTTCTCTCGCACTTGTTAATGGTTCACATCATTGACTGATAATCAAGTGACTTCCTATCATGTTTGACTTCAACACATTCATTCACATGTTAGGATTTGTACTTTGATTGGGCCATTTGGAGCGCAAGACCCTGGGCTAAGATTACATAAGTCTAGGTTGTGAGGCGATATGACATGATCATGTTCATATACATGTATTTTTCAAATGGATGGTTGTGACCATACCATGAGTTGTTCTATGTGATCCTTATCATTATTGGATGGTAGCGACCATACCATGAGTTTTTATATGTGATCCTTCTCATTATTGGATGGCTACGACCATACCTTGGTTTCGTTATGATCCTTTCTGCTGGATGGATGTGCCCATGCATTGGATCCATTTACATGATCATTCTATGGATGGTTGTGTCCATGACATGACTCATGTATTATTATTTATAGTTTTCAGTTATGTATATGTATCTATGCTTACTTGGCAGTTCTCCGAAAACGGACTCCAGTTCCCCACATGCACTTGTAAATTATTTCACTCCTCATTCTAGTTCAACCTTCATGCTTTAGGGGGAATCTATTCCACAGGGTTTTGTCACTGAATCTATACTCCCCATTCCATGATCCTAGAGGACCTCCATAGTGTACCCGACATGCTTTCCTATCATTAAGAAACTCCCATTATGTCCCACTTCATGAGCAGAACAATTCTATTTTTCATCATTTCCAAAAACTCTTCAATGTATCCCAGTTTACAAGACCGACGTTAATGACCTGTGTCCTCCTCATGCCGATATGCAGGGTTTACAATTGTCCCTAGCACCAATTGGATCATCTAAGCCCTTTCTCAATCATGTCGATCCTATTTTGGAAAGTTTTTAAATATGGGGCCGAAGCTTCAAGCTCTATAAGCTTTGTAACGAAAGTCTAGTAAATGGTTAGGTTGGATGGAGTCGAGGAGATCAATTTGGGCTCCTTTCCCCTATTAGGATGGAACTAATCCAAGAGATAACACCATCTCCCATGAGAATAGGAACCATATCCCATTTGTCCAAGCTATATAAGCCTTTATTTGTTCTAAGGAAAAGTTAGTCCTAATTGAGTTTTTAGTTTGGAGTTAGAATAATCAGCAAGACATTTATAGTCTGAAGTTTTCTAGTGTATGTTTGAGGGAGAAGAGTGTGCTTGGGTGTGATTTGAGACTAGAGGGAAAGAGGCCTTAAACTTTCTATTGTTGGGGTTGTCCATGAAGTGTTAGCAAAAGTGTGGGAACCTGGATATGTCAGAGGATAACAACAACATTACGACATCAGTTGTAATCTCTTCTTGAACTATTACAGATGCAACTATTGATTGATTTCCTACATGAAATTTCATCTCACATATTTATGGCTTAATGTTTCTTGACCTGTTAAATAAGATGAATACAATATTGTATGCTATTACGTTTGTTTTCTGTTGTTATTTTCTTGTTTTAGGTGTGTGAAGGAAGGAAACAAAAGATAGCTGGAGCAAGGAAGCAGGATCATCACCAAACAAAATAAAATTCTAAGAGGTAGGCCCTCTTAATTGATTCTAGCCTATGGAAATCCCCAGAGGAGTCACCAATTTGTGATGTAGGTAAATTCTAAGTGTGGACACAAACAATTCCTCTAGTTCGCGAGAGTGGGTCTAGTCACAAACATACCTTAAGCAACATTTTCATACTGTTTTTTCCTATTTTTATTCATTTTTATGAAAATATTATGTTTTTAAAGTGTTTTTGACCCATTTTACCTCAGAACTGCATAATGCTTTTATCTTTCTTGTGCAGTGACAAGTGACGAATTGTTGATAAGGATACTCGAATCCTATTTAATCCCTTTCCTTGACTTGGAAAAATCAACTGAAAATATCGTCAAGTATTTTCCCTTTTGACTTGTTAAAGAAAATTAAATGGGAGGTCTGCATTCAGCTCCTTTTTGACCTTTTAAACACAAAAATATTGCCAAGATCTTGTCGTTTTGAACTTGTTAAAGGATGTGAAGCATCGTTTACCCAGTATACGTTTACCCCCTTTTCGGGTTGGGATAAAATATTTACAAAAAAGGTACTCCTTGACTAAAATGGTCAAGTAGTTCTCTCAAGTATTGATTTCTACCCTTTCGAGCTCGAAGACACAAATGTACAAAAAGGGACCATGTGGATTTTTCTTTTCCATGTCTTTTTCAAACTCTATAAACATGAAAAAGACACTGAGTTACACCTTTGTCGGACTCCTTAAAAAATTAAACAACATCGGATTCACCACCATGACGAAACTGAGCTTCTCCTACCTAGGGCTCACTAAAATTACTAGGTCAGATTCGTCTAAAGGATTAACTTATAGTGCAAGCATATCTTATCCCCTTCAAGATTGTGATAAAAAATAATTGGGGTACCTGCCAGAAATGGTGGGGGGAATTTGGAAATTCTATCAGTGATGTCAGCAGCTTGCTCTTGAACATGACACTTTTTGCTTCGTGTTGGGTTGAGATATCCTTCTTTTCATTTGACCTTCCTAGGTTGGGCCACTCATTTTTTCCTTCCATTTGATCTTTTCCACATCAAATTGACCACCGATCCCATGGATCCGAAGCTACCAAACTTCAGAATTGTGTTCTCGATTCTCTATATCATTTGAAATCATTCATATCCCTTTGTCTCATGTCGATGATGTGGGATGCATCATGGCCCTCCTTTGACATGGTCACTTCCTATCAAATTCAACTCATTATCCAGGAAGCTGAACAAGAGACTCCCCTCTAGTACCTTAGAGCTTACATGCCCTAATTTCAATTTCTTCACACTTGATGACAATTTCACATCATTGGTTTTCGATTAAGTGATTTCACAGGTGTTTGACATCAGTTTCTTTATTCACATTCTATGAATTGTGTTGTGAGTACCTTCAAAACCATTGTCATTATTGATGGTTTCTCTCACGCTTGTTAATGGTTCACATCATTGACCAATAATCAAGCGACTTCCTAGCATGTTCGATTTCAACACATTCATTCACATGTTAGGATTTGTACTTTGATTGGACCATTTGGAGCATAATACGATGGGCTAATATTACACAATTCTAGGTTGCAAGGCAATATGACATGATCATGTTAATCAACATGTCTTCTTCAGATGGATGCCTGTGACCATACCATGAGTTTTTCTATGTGATCCTTCTCATTATTAGATGGTTACGACCATACCTTGGTTTCATTATGATCCTTTCTATTGGATGGATGCACCCACGCCTTGGATCCATTTACATGATAATTCTCTAGATGGTTGTGTCCATACCACAATTTATGTATTATTACTTAGAGTTTTCAGTGATGTATATGTATCTATGCTTGCTTGCAAGCTCTCCGACGACAGGCTCTGGTTCCCTGCACGCACTTGTAAAGAATTTCACTCCTCACTCTAGTTTGGCCTTCATGATTTAGGGGGCATCTGTTACACAACATTTTGTCACTATCCATGTACTGCTCGTTCCATGATCCTGGAGGACCTCTACAGTGTACCCGACATGCTTCCCTTTTGCATCATTTCCAAAAATCTCTCTTTATCCTAGTTTACAAGACCGGCGCTAATGACACGTGTCCTCCTTGTGTCGATATGCAGGGTTTACAACTGTCCCTAGCTCTAATCGGATCAACTGAACCCTTTCTCAGTCACGTCGATCCTCTTTTGGAAAGTTTTTAAATATGGAGTCGAAGCGTCCATCTCTAGAAGCTTCGTAACGGAAGTCTGGTAAATGGTTAGGCCAGATGGAATTGAGGAGATCAATTTGGGATCCTTCCCCTATTAGGAGGGAACTAATCCAAGCGATAAGGCCTTCTCCCATGAGAAGAGGAACCATCTCCCATCCATCCAAGCTATATAAGCCTCTATTTTTCCCAAGAAAAAATTAGTCCTAATTGAGTCTTAGTTTGGAGTTAGAATAATCAACAAGACATTTATAGTCTGAATATTTCCAGCATATGTTTGAGGGAGAATAGTGTGCTTGGGTGTTATTTGCAACTAGAGGGAAGGAAGCCTTAAAATATTCATTGCTAAGGTTGTCCATGAAGTGCTAGCAGAAGTGTGGGAACCCGGATATGTCGGAGGAAAACGTCAACGTTAAGACATCAGTTGTAAACTCTTCTTGAACTAATATAGATGCAACTATCGATTGATTTCCTACATGAAATTTCATCTCACATATTTATGGCTTAATGTTTCTTGACCTGTTAAGTAGGCTGAATACAATATTGTATGATATTACGTTTCTTGTTTGTTGTTGTTTGCTTGTTTCAGGTCTGTGAAGGAAGGAAATGAAAGATAGCTGGAGCGAGGAAGCAGGATCACCAAGAGAAATAGTGTTCTAAGAGGTAGGCCCTCTTAAGTGATTCTAGCCTAAGGAAATCCCCAGTGGAGTCACCAATTTGTGATGTAGGTAAATTCTAATTGCGGACGCAAACATTTACTCTAGTTCACAAGAGCTTGTCTAGTCACAAACTTACCTTAAGCTCCATCTTTTATTCATTTTTATGAAAAATATTATGCTTTTTTAAGTGTTTTTTACCTATTTTACCTTAGAACTTCATAATGCATTTACCTTTCTTGTGCATCGATAGGTGACGGATTGTTGACGAGGATACTCGAGTCTTGTTTAAGTCGTTTTCTTCACTCGTAAAACTCAATTAAAAAGATAGTTGAGTATTTTCCTTTTTGACTCGTTAGAGAAAATAAAATGGGAGGTCTACTTTTAGCTCTTTTCTGACCTTTTAAACATGAAAATATTGCCAAGCTCTTGTCGTTTTGAACTCGTTAAAGGATTTGAAGCATCGTTTACCCAGTATATGTTTACCTCCTTTTTAGGTTGTGATAAACTATTTACAAAAAAGGTACTCCTTGACTGAAATGGTCAAGCGGTTCTCTCAAGTATCATTTTCTACCTTTTCGGGCTCAAGATTCACAAATGTAAGAAAAGGGACCATGTGGAGTTTTCTTTTTCTTTTCCTTTTCAAACTCTCTAAACATGAAAAAGATATTGAGTTACACCTTTTTCAAACTCGTTAAAACATTAAACGACATCGGATTCGTCACCATGATGAACATGAGCTTCTCCTTCCTGGGGCTCATTAAACTTGCTAGGTCGGATTCATCTTAAGGATGAACTTATAGTGCAAGCATATGCTATCCCCTTCAAGCTTGCAATAAAAAATAATTGGGGTACCGACTAGAAATGGTGGGGGGAATTTCGAAATTCTATCAGTGGTGTCGGTAGCTCCCTCTTGAACATGACACTTTGTGCTTCATGTCGGGTTGGGATATCCTCCTTTTGATTTGACCTTCTTGGTTTGGGCCACTCATTTTTTCCTTCCATTTGATCTCTACCACGTCATCTTGACCACTGATCCCATGGATCTAAAAGCTGCCAAACTCCAGAATTGTGTCGACGATATGTTAAAGAGTTAGTCCTTCTATGAGTTACACTTACTCCTGATTCTCTATATCATATGAAATCATTTGCATCCCTATGTCTTGTGTCGGTGATGTGGGATACATCATGGCCCTCCTTTGACATGGTTGCTTCTTGTCGACTTCACCTCATTATCCAGGAAGCTGACCGAGAGACTCCCTTCTAGTACCTTAGAGCTTACATGCCCTAATGGAAATTTCTTTGCACTCAATGACAAGTCCACATCATTGGCTTTTGATTGAGTGATTTCATGAGTGTTCGACGTTAGTTCCTTTATTCAAATTTCGTGAACTATGTTGAGAGTACCTTGAGAGCCATTGCCATCATTAGCGGTTTCTCTCGTGCTTGTTAACGGTTCAAATCATTGATCGATAATCAAGTGAATTCCTAGCATGTTCGAATTCAACACATTCATTTTCATGTTAGGATTTGTACTTTGATTGGGTCGCTTGGAGCACAAGACCCTAGGCTAAGATTACATAAGTCCAGGTTGCGAGGAGATATGACATGATCATATTAATATACATGTCTTTTTCAGATGGATGGTTGTGACCATACCATGAGTTGTTCTATGTGATCCTTCTCATTATTGGATGGCTCTGACCATACCATGAGTTGTTATATGTGATCCTTCTCATTATTGGATGGTTGCGACCATACCTTGGTTTCGTTATGATCCTTTCCACTTGATGAAGGTGCCAATGCCTTGGATCCATTTACATGATCATTCTCTGGATGTTGCATCCATACCATGATTCATGTATTATTACTCAGAGTTTTCAGTGATGTATATGTATCTATGCTTTCTTTCAGGTTCTCCGGCGACAGACTCTAGTTCCCTATACGCACTTGTAAAGCATTTCACTCCTCACTCTAGTTCGGCCTTCATGCTTTAGGTGGCATCCGTTACAAAACATTTTGTCACTGTACTTGTACTCCTCGTTCCATGATCCTGGAGGACCTCTAAAATGTACCTCACTTGCTTTCCTATCATGTAAAAACTCCCATTGCGTCCCTCTTCATGAGCAGAACAATTCCTTTTGCATCATTTCCCAAAAATCTTCTATTTATCCTAGTTTACAAGACTGGAGCTAATGACCCATGTCCTCCTCATGCCGATATGTAGGGTTTACAATTGTCCCTAGCACCGATCAGACCGACTGATCCCTTTCTCAGTCATGCCAATCCTCTTTTGGAAAGTTTTTAAATATGGCGCTGAAGCTTCCAGCTCTAGAAGCTTCATAATGGGAGTCTGGTAAATGGTTAGGCCAGATGGAGTCAAGGAGATCAGTTTGGGATTCTTTCCCCTTTTATGATGGAACAATCCAAGAGATAATGCCTTCTCACATGAGAAGAGGAGCCAACTCCCATCCATCCAAGCCATATAAGCCTCTATTTCTCCCAAGCAAAAGTAAGTCCTAGTTGAGTTTTTAGTTTGGAGTTAGAATAATCAACAAGACATCTATATTCTAAAGTTTTTTAGTGTATTTTTGAGGGAGAATAGTGTGCCTGGGTTTGATTTGAGACTAGAGGGAAATAGACCTTAAAATATCTATTGTTGGGGTTGTCCATGAAGTGCCAGCAAAAGTGTGGGAACCCGGATATGTAGAAGGAGAACAACAATGTTAAGACATCGGTTGTAATATCTTCTTGAACTAATATGGATGCAATATCGATTGATTTCCTACATGAAATTTCATCTCACATATTTATGGCTTAATGTTTCTTGACCTGTTAAGTAGGTTGAATACAATATTGTATACTATTACATCTGTTGTTTGTTGTTGTTTGCTTGTTTCAGGTGTACGAAGGAAGGAAACAAAAGATAGTTGGAGTGAGGAAGTAGGATCTTCACCAAGAGAAATAGAATTCTAAGAGGTAGGCCCTCTTAATTGATTCTAACCTAAGGAAATCCCCAGTGGAGTCACCAATTTGTGTAGGTAAATTCTAAGTGTGGACACAAATAATTCCTCTAGCTCATGATAGCAGGTCTAGTCACAAACATACCTGAAGCAACATTTTCATACTATGTTTTCCTATTTTTATTCATTTTTATGAAAATATTATGTTTTTAAAGTGTTTTTGACCTATTTTATCTCAAAACTGCATAACGTGTTTACCTTTCTTGTGCAGCGACATGTGACAGATTGTTGATGAGGATACTTGAGTCCCATTTAAGCCCTTTTCTTGACTTGTAAAAATCAACTGAAAAGATTTCTGATTATTTTCCCTTTTGACTCGTTAAAGAAAATTAAATGGGAGGTTTGCTTTCAGCTCTTTTCTGACCTTTTAAACATGAAAAGATTGCCAAGCTCTTGTTGTTTTGAACTCGTTAAAGGATGTGAAGCGTCATTTACCCAATATATTTTTACCCCCTTTTCACGCTAGGATAAACTATTTACAAAAAAGGTACTCATTGAATGAAATGGTTAAGAATGTCTCTCAAGTATCGTTTTCTACCTTTTCAGGCTCGAGAGACACAAATGTACGAAAAGGGACCATGTGGAGTTTTCTTTTCCATGTCTTTTTCCAACTCTCTAGACATGAAAAAGATACCGAGTTACACCTTTGTCGGACTCGTTAAAACACTAAACGACATCAGATACGTCACCATGATGAACATGAGCTTCTCCTTCCTAGGGCTCATTAAATTTACTAGGTTGGATTCGTCCGAGGGATGAACTTATGATGCAAGCATATTCCATCCCTTTCAAGGATGCGATAAAAAATAATTGGGGTACCTGCCAGAAATGGTGGGGGGAATTTGGAAATTCTATCAGTCGTGTCGACAGCTCACTCTTGAACATGACACTTTGTGCTTCGTGTCGGGTTGGGATATCCTCCTTTTCATTTGAGCTTCCTGGGTTGGGCCGCTCATTTTTGCCTTCCATTTTATCTCTACCACATCATCTTGATCACCGATCACATGGATCCGAAAGCTTCCAAACACTAAAATTGTGTCACTGATATGTTCAAGAGTTAGTCCTTCTACAAGTTACACTTACTCTTGGTTCTCTGTATCATCTAAAATCATTTGCATCCCTTTGTCTTTTGTCGTTGATGTGGGATACATCATGGCCCTCCTTCGACACGATCACTTCCTGTCAACTTCAACTCATTATCTAGGAATTCGACCAAGAGACTCCCTTCTAGTACCTTAGAGCTTGCATGCCCTAATGGCAAGTTCTTTTCACTCGATGACAATTTCACTTCATTGTATTTCGATCAAGTGATTTCACGGGTGTTCGACTTCTGTTCCTTTATTCACATTCCATGAATTATTCTGTGAGTACCTTGAGAGCCATTTTCATTATTGGTGGTTTCTATCACACTTGTTAATGGTTCACATCATTGACCAATAATCAAGTGACTTCCTAGCATGTTTGACTTCAACACATCCATTCGCATGTTAGGATTTGTACTTTGATCAGGTCATTTTGAGCGCAAGACCATGGGCTAAGATTACTTAAGTCCAGGTTGCAAGGCGATATGACATGATCATGTTAATATACATGTCTTGTTCAAATGGATGGTTGTGACCATACCATGAGTTGTTCCATGTGATCCTTCTCATTATTGGATGGCTACGACCATACCTTGGTTTCGTTATGATCCTTTCTGCCGGATGGATGCGCCCATGCATTGGATCCATTTACATGATCATTCTACATATGGTTGTGTCCATAATATGATTCATGTACTATTACTCAGATTTTTTAGTGATGTATATCTATCTATGCTTACTTGCAGGTTCTCTGATGACAGACTATGGTTCCCCACACGCTCTTGTAAAGCATTTTGCTCCTCACTCTAGTTTGAACTTCATGATTTAGAGGGCATCTATTACACAACATTTTGTCACTATCCCTGCACTCCCTATTCCATGATAATGGAGGACCTCTGCAATTTACTTGACATGCTTTCCTATCATGAAGAAACTCCCATTGTGTCCCTCTTCATGAGCAGAACAATTTCCTTTTGCATCATTTCCCAAAAATCTTATGTTTATCCTAGTTTACAAGACCAACGCTAATGACCCGTGTCCTCCTCACACTGACATGAAAGGTTTAAAAATATCCCTAGCATCGATCAGATCGATTGAGCCCTTTCTCAGTCGCGCTGATCCTCTTTTGGAAAGTTTTTAAATATTGAGCCGAAGCTTCCAGTTCTAGAAGCTTCATAACGGAAGTCTGGTAAATGGTTAGGTTGGATGGAGTCAAGGGTATCAATTTGGGATCCTTTCCCCTATTAGGATGGAACTAATCCAAGATATAAGGCCTTCTCCCACGAGAAGAGGAACCATCTCCCATCCATCCAAGCTATATAAGCCTCTATTTTTTGCAAGCAAAAGTTAGTCCTAATTGTTGTTTTTAGTTTGGAGTTAGAATAATCAGCAAGACATCTATAGTATGAAGTTTTCTAGTGTATGTTTGAGGGAGAATAGTGTGCTTGGGTTTGATTTGAGACTAGAGGGAAAGAGGCCTTAAAATCTCTATTGCTGGGGTTGTCCATGAAGTGCTAGAAGAAGTGTGGGAACCCAGATATGTTGGAGGAGAACAACAACATTAAGACATCGGTTGTAATCTCTTCTTGAAGTAATATAGATGAAACTATCAATTAATTTCCTACATGAAATGTCATATCACATATTTATGGCTTATTGTTTCTTGACCTGTTAAGTATGTTGAATACAATATTGTATGCTATTACATTTGTTGTTTGTTGTTGTTTTCTAGTTTCAAGTGTGTGAAGGAAGGAAACGAAAGATAGTTGGAGCGAGGAAGCAGGATCATCACCAAATGGAATAGCGTTCTAAGAGGTAGGCGCTCTCAATTGATTCTAGCCTAAGGAAATATTCCATAGATTGTATGTTTGTGACTAAACCCGTTCTCTCAAACTAGAGTAATTTTTTGTGTCTGCACTTAGAATTTACCTGCATCACAAGGACAATTTAGTAACTTTTAAAGATTAATTCACTGATGATCAGATCATGAGAACAACCTTGAATGGGTTCTCAAAGCAATGAGATTTATTTGTTCAAGTGATTAATTGACGAGATACCCTACAGAGCTAAGATTATTTGTGGAGTGATTTCACTTAGGAGGAGCTTAGGCAAACTCCTGTTAGTGGCAACAATAGTAAGACCTAGAGATGTGAAGATGATGAGAATGTAGCCCTAGCAGGAAATGGCAAAGCCAAGAAGGGATCTAGCAAAGGGTCTAACTCCAAGGGAGAGAAGAAGAAAAAGGACTTGAGTAAAATCAAGAATTTTGGATATAGTCAGCATGGACACTATGTCAATAAATTTCTGAATATAAATAAGGGTGATAATAAGAAAAAACAAAATACAACAACTTCAACAGATATTGATGAGCAATCTTCGATACTTGAGGATGAGCTTGCTCTCATATCATTCTTACCTAGATCTACCTCCACAGGGGTTTGGTACATTGATAGTGGGGCATCATGTCACATGAAAAGAGTTAGAAGATACTTCTCCAGTTACCAGGAAGAGGAGATGGGAATTTAGATTCATATGGGGAATAACTCAAGTGCACTCCAATTAGGAGGGGGACAATTACATTTCAAAGGGATTCGGGAAAGAGTACTTGTGTTATAGATGTGTTGCATTTGTTAGGTTAAGGAATTAACTTGATTTCATTTTTTTCTCTTCATGATAAATATAATTCCTACTTTCGAGGAAAAAAGGTGTACATAAAGCACCATGATTGGAAGTCAGTGAAAGAAATTGGGGTGAGAAGCAACAAGTTATATTGGTTGCAGGTGGACATTACAAAGGCACTAGTGAGCAACAACAATAGTACATATATGGGAGAATTATGACATAGGAAGATGGTGCATATCCATTAAGGAACAGTCAAACTGATCAAGGAGACCTGTTGACCACACTTTGTCAAAAATCCAAGGAAGCATAATGCAAAGACATGAAGAATTTTTTTCAGAATTCAAAGTCATCAGCCAACACAATTTATCATTGTATATCCAATTTCTACAAGCTATATTGTAAATGATACTAGTATGGTCGTCTATATATGTAACAACACCTAAGAAAGCCTATGATTTTGGCAAAGAATTTCATCCTAGGAAGTTTTTTAACCTCCCCAAATTATGTGTGTTTCTAAACATGGATAATCGACAAAGAGTTTCTTCCAACTTAAAGCCCAAAACTCGGGTCGAATTCCTTGACAAGGTATTAGGCGAGTCCTAGTGTTATATCAAATCTTCGTAAAAGTGTGTTTGGGAATAATTTAAGAACATTTGGCTGAATTGTTTTATTAAAAACCACTTGGTTTATACTAGATCATGGTGTGTGGAAAAATTGGGTAATGCCATGAGGGTCTATATGTAAATGTGTATTCCCCCTTTGAGGGTTGAAGTAATTGTAATATTTGATGTAAAAAATATTTCAGTGCATGGTCCCTCATACTAAGACACCATGGCTAAAATATTTGATGATGGGAAAATTTGTTAATCCCCTCTAGTGTCAATTAGTTAATTTTTCTGGCTAAAATAAATTAAATCTTAAGCCAAAAAATTAATTAATTTAGAGTCAAAAAATAATTATAAAGAAATTAATTTTTCTCCAAGTGGAAAATAATCAAAAATTCGTGGGTCACCTAGATGTGGGTGCATTAACGCACAATTTATGATGGCTCTGTGTCTTGGCAGTAGTTGGTACAGTAGGTGGCAGAACATCACACCTACCCAAGCCCTCCCGCAGATGCAAATGGTTCATGTTAAGTCCCGACAGATCATTCCTCATGCAGAATTGAATGTGCAGTGGGTTCGAGACATTTCACCTGGTTTTACATTAATAGCTGCCTCGGCTCTCCCTGTCAATATCTACCCCTGCCTCCCCCCATGCAACTACCTCCGGTTTTGCATCCTTGTAATGCTACGAAGGTGGTGCTAAATGTCTGGTTCTCCAAGCGTTACAGGCACCCTCACACCAGCATCTACTTTGCTTCGTCCTGCTCTTCATCCACTCCCAGCTGCCCTGTTACTTTGCCCATGGTGCGTCATCGTGTTCCTGTCACCGAGGCGGTGGTCGTGGAGGCCGTGGGAACTCTCAGCCTGCTCCTCCACCTGTCATTCCTCTGGCTTCGTCTTCCCCTACCTCAGAAACCAATAGGCCACTCCTGCACAATTCTTTTCAAACCACTCATTTCATGGTTCACAGCCGCCTCAATCAACCTGTTCTCTGGGCCAGCATTACGGTAATATTTTCAGAGTAAGAAGCTCAACCCACTGTTGTTGTGAACACCTCTTCAACATAGTCTCCAGGAGGTAGCCCGCAGCAGGCGGAAGATGTTGGTTTCGGGTTCAACTGTGGCGATTTGCAGGCTGAAGGAAATGCCAGCGAAGTCTCCAAGCCTCCAGACAACAATCAACAAAATGTCTTGGTCTCTGCTCGCCCGGCGGATGGTTCGGATAGCATTCGACAGTTGGCAGCTCCTCCAGATGGTAGCAACTTAGCTCTTAAGGATAATGTGGACGACACATGGATGGGCTATCCTTGCCCCGTGGAAGAGGAAATTCCAGAACACGAAACTGTTGTTTGAAGACTCCTAGGTCATGTCTACTTCATTGGTCCTCTCTCTGCTCTTCAGTCCATTTTTTTATGCCTATATGGCTTCTGTCAACGTATTTCTACATCAGGCATGTAGTTTTGTTATATTTTCAAGTTTTTGGCTTTGTAATTTTGCTCATGAATATCTGGGCAGTTCAGATAGTATGGTCATAGTTTATAATCTGTCCTTTTCTGAGGTCTATCACTTTGGCATGTTCTCTCTATATAGCCCTCGGCTTTTGTATCTGGTAAATCCCAATTCTGAGACAGTTTGTTTGTCCTGCTGGACTGTCCTGGACCTCCTCTGAGGTCTCGACCGCATTGTAATTGTACTTTTACTTTTATTAATAGAATTAGCCTTAGAAAAAAAAAAAAAAAAAAATCAGAAATTCATGGGTCAAAGAAAAATTAATTTTTGGAGGTCCCCCACCAAGGAAAAAATGGATATTTTAAGAAAAATTGAGCCCTTGAACTGTGGTGGTTAATTCGAAGCTATTTTCAACAGTTAAGATTATTTTGGTAGGGATCAAGCCAACTAGCAGTTATTTTCCACTTGGACGAGTTTCTCTATAAATAGAAGTCATTTTGCTTCTATGTGATATCTTTGGATGAGTTTTTTTTTTTTTTTTTATTGGGCTACAATTCTACTGGGAACATTTTTTATCATAATATAAATAATTTGGCGTTCAGTTCATGGTGTTCTTCTATATTTTAATCTGTTGTATGTGTTGGCTATGTGTTTATCCTATATTGTGCTAATAAATTTTTTAACTGTTATTTCATTTATCAGTGATAATAACATTATGTTGATACATGTATCTTAGGTGATTTGATTCACCATATGAACTAACAATTTAACTTAAGAAATTATAGAGATTTAAAGGTATGCTAGCCCTTGGACTCCAAGTTCACAGACTGTGGGGAAGATTCGACCTTTTTTGGGGTCTAAGCTTTTGTTTTGGTAAAAAAAATTGTAGGAGGGTTTTGCCTTGGCTATCTTAAGAAATTATTCATCCATAAATTTTATTTCAAAATTCTCAAAAATAATTTTTATTTGACCTTGGGCGCAAAAGAATTAATACGCTAATTAGAGCTTAAATTTTATTTGTGAATATTGTAAATGCATTTTTTTACTAACCCTTGTAATTATTTTTCATTGTATATAGTCATTTTAGGAGTTTATTTTTCCATTTTCTTGTGAGACATCTACGGTTTTTAATCCCATTTTTGCAGGTTCTTTATTTTCAAACTGGGGAGGAAACCCATTTTCTGAAGGCCCTATCCCTTACCTACCCTAAAAGGCTAGTGTTTGGGGCCTATTTTGCAAGCATTAAGAAGTTTGTAAGCCCTACAAGGGCTAAATCATATTGCAAACAAGGATTTCTTCAACAGATTGGTATTTTACTCTAAAAAAATATTTTGCAGTGATTTTGGGGTTAACATTGTGTTTGCAGGTGATCACCTTCATTGGAAACCAAAATAGCCATCAAGTAGGTCTTAAGGCCTCTTGATTTTCTCTCTAACCCTCCTTTTTTACCACTATCCTAAAATTGAATTCTGAAGTAATTTATGACAGCAATATAATTAAGGCCTAAACACATTTTTAATAAGCCTAAATTTATTGATAACTCATATAATGCATTAATAAGTAAGCCTAATCTAATTTGAGTGCATATAAGTGGTTTTCTTGTGGTTTGATTGGTTAATTTTAGATCTGATATGTTTGTTATGTCCACATAAAAACACATACATTAGTGATAAATTTTCATAACAACGGCATAATGATTCATTGGTTATCATATTTCATTATTACATTGTTACTTGCACTCATTGGGCTTGCATCTCCATGCACATTTGATCATTTTCTGAGGGTTGTAATAGTATTTTAAGGTATGAAATTTATTGCATAAGGTCTGATATAAAAATTACAGTGGTGTTAAAAGTGGTTGAGAGTCACCTAATCTCATTTAGCCTTTGTTTATTACATCTTGTGGATCTTGGATAAGTGTTTATTTGAGGAATTGGGTGATTTTCTTATTGTTTCAATGACGTGATTATTGGCTGATCCATATTGCATTTTTGAATAATCATCATCTATTTTCACTCTTGCATTCATGCACATAAGTGCTCTAATCAAGTTGATAAAGTGTTTAATAAGTTTTACTAATTTCTCTAAATGGCATTGTGATCTTATTGCTATTATCTTTCTTGGATAAGTAGATATTGTTATCACTGACCAAAATTTCAAAAAAACAATTTGGACAACTTGTATGGTTTCAAAGTTGTAAGTCAGTCTTGGTCAAGTCATTTTTAAAATTTCAAAAAGGGATCCAAGTATTTTCAGTTATGATTATGTTTGGGTTCATCTATGAGAAGCAAATTGACAAGCACTTAATCAGAATTCTTTGAAGTCCAAGTGAAGTAGCTTCCCTTTTCATTTCAAGTGAGGAAATGATCAAGATTAAGATGGTGCTAGCTCTTTCAATTTTCATCTTGCAGGAATTCCATGGATTT
>APFE031509002.1:30186-77993 GCA_000404065.3 Pinus taeda | reverse complement strand
GAGAACCAAGAGGGCCAACCTGAGTCTTGCGCTCGATTCCCTCTCCTTCTTGATAGAGTTTTGCCGCTCACTCTTTGTTTGCTCAGCTTCAAAAGGACCTGTAGAATCACAGTAACATAATACTATGCAAGAAACTAAGATCTAAGTTCATAAATAATGCAGGATCAGATGTGCATTAACCATATACAAGCATATATAAGCAAGTACACAAGAATATGGAAGGAAACAAGAATAGCTTTATTCAGATAAAAAGTAGCAAGAGGATTATAACCATGAGCAGCTCTGACCCAGCATCATCCTCCAGCTAAGAAGCCCTTCTTCACCTCAAGCAAATCAAAATCACCCAACACTATGAATGTACACCAAAATACCAACAGCACTTCTCTATAAGATACAAAATTCCAGCCTCTGGATCTCTGTGATGAGGGATCCATATATTGATGATTACAGAGAGGTGAGTCATCTTTTGGGATCTTGATTAGTGTCCTCTCTCTAATAGTTCCTGCTTCCACTTGGAGAATGATGATCTCTTACTCATCCTTGGTCGAAAATGGAGTGGCAAGTGTCAGAGGGGAAGCTTCTAGAAGATTCCATGATCTTCAACCTCGCATTTTTGTCCCTGCCATTTGTCCATTCCTGACCATCGCACCCTACAAAGGAGCAAAACAGTATGCATCGCACCCTGTACATTGGGAAGGTGATATGCATCGCATCCTCTCCATTGAGCTTTCAGTATGGTCCAGTTTTGACCATTTATGAGCAGTTTTCAGTGGAGAACTTCTGGGAGATGATGTAATCAGTTGACCTTGTTCCTTTAGGCAGTGAAGCAACCCTTTTATGGACTTAAGAGCCCTCAGTTTATGGACATTTGTAATTGGGGTTGAAGTGCCCAAAAATGTCTATAACACCTGGGTGTTCTTGTTGTAACCTTGTGTGGCACTAATCTCACACACTGGTCCAACACACTGTAAAACTGTGCAAATATCAAGGAATGAATTCCTTCTGCATGCAAGAGATTTTCTCATAGGAAAATTCTAGCAATTGATAGTACATTTTCCCTGCCTTTAATCTCAACTAGGCCTTTGTCTGAACTGACATGCATGAGTTATTTATGAGAGAATATTCAGTTATCTGGAGTACACTAGTTTCATGTATGCATGCATTAACTGACTGAAATCACAATTAGTTCCACAGACTATTTGGAACTAGTCTAACTGGACTTAACTTAGTTAACTGAGCTAACTAAATACAACTCATTCTTATCTCCTTAATTAAGGGATAACTTCCTCAATCAACGGGATAACTGTTGCATGACTTCACAAAGACTTCATTTTTGAATTTCTCCAACTAATTAACTCAAGATGAATTAATTAATTATTTTTCAAACAGTTGGTGAGACTAAATTCGAATTTTAAGTCAAGGACAAATTAAAATTTGAATATTCTTGTTGCCACATTTCAACACTCCCTCTCAACAAGAAAGGGATTATCTGCCACCCCGATCTTGTCTCTATGGAACTCGAATTTACACTTTGACAATTCCTTAGTTAAAATGTCAGCATCTTGCTCCTCGATCGAAACATACTGCAACAACATGATCCTCCTCACCTCACAATCTCTGAGATGATGATACCAAATGTCAATGTGCTTGGACCTGTCATGAAATATTGGATTCTTATAGATTTTGATACAACTCTGATTATCACAATAGATCACAGTTGGATCCTTCCTCTAATCAAACAAACCAACTTGAATTTTCTGCATCCAAATGGCCTCACATGTTGCTTGACATGCAACCATGTATTCAGCCTTTATTGAGCTGAGTGCAACTGACCTCTGTTTCTTGTTGTACCAAGAAACTGCAGCTGACCCAAGGTTGAAAATTCCTCCTGATGTGCTCTTCTAATCTGGTGGACTCCCTGCCCAATCTACATCTGTGAAGCCTTGTAGTTTCACTCCCTCTATCCGTCTATACCATAATCCATACTGAGATGTCCCTCTGAGGTATCTCAAAACATGCTTAGTGGCCTTCCAAAAAAACTTGGTAGGCTGAACCATAACTTGACTCAATTGGTTCACTGCATAGCACAAATCTGGTCATGTGTTCACTAAGTACATCAGTGAACCCACAAGCTGCCAATACACGGTAGCTTCTACTACTTCTCCTGAAGTAGCATCCTCCTTCCTCCAATTACCTGATAGAGGCGTCTGCATGCGCTTGCACTTTTCCATGTGGAATCTCCTGAGTATCTCATTGGCATACTTTCCTTGAGACACAAACAACTTCCCATCCTTCTACCAGACTTCCATGCCAAGGAAGTAGTGCATGAGACCCATGTATTTCATCTCGAATTCTCTTGCAAGGTCCTCCTTGCAAGACATGATCAACTGATCATCACCTATCAATATGAGATCATCAACATAAAGAACAATGATCAACTGCTTACCTTCTACCATGATGTGGTACAGGTTCGCATCCACTTCACTCTTTGTGAAGGCCAACCCAGTGAAGTATTTGTTGATCCTGGTGTACCAAGCACAAGGTGCTTGCTTCAGCCCGTACAAAGATCTCTTGAGTCAGCACACATGCGACTCACAATCGAAGGTCTCAAAATCTTTCACCTGCTCTATGTACACCTCTTCCTCAATATTTCCATTGAGGAATGCAATCTTCACATCCATTTGATGGATCTTCCAACCCATCTATGTTGATAGTGCCAACATTGGTATGATAGATGAGTACCTTGCTACAAGAGAAAAAGTCTCATCATAGTCAATCCCCTCGACCTGTGAGAAACCACGGGTAACAAATCTTGCCTTATGTTTCTCCACACTACCATCAGTAGCTTGCTTTACCTTGTAAATCCAACGGGAACTCACAACTGACTTGTTCTCCGGTCTTGGAACCACATCCCAAACATTGTTCCAAGCTATGGAGTCATACTCCTCCACCATAGCATCAACCCAAATCGGCCGCTGCACTGCTTCCTCAAAGGAATATGGTTTGGTCTCAACACATTCCCCAACAAGGGCCATGTATCCAGTCTACCTATGAGGTGACCTCCTTTGTCTGCACTGAGAAGATGGTTCTCCCACATTCTATCTCACATCCAACAACCATCTATCATCTTCTCTCATGCACTTCTGCCCATCTCTGGAATACTTTGCTTGAGTGGATGTATCCACTCCCAGAACCTCTGCATGTGGCTGCTTTGCATCAGTTTGAGGTTCCTCCTCCTTAGGAACCAAAAGTTTCTCCATAGCCTATAGTTGGAGCTCCCTCTCAAGGGAAACTCACATGGCCTTCTGCTCATCAAACTTAATATCTTTGCGAATCACTGTCCTCCGACTGGTAGGCAAGTACACCCGATAGTTGTGGGGTGTATCACTGTACCCCACAAGTATCCCCAACTCAGCTATCAACTCAAGCTTCTTTCGGGCATCCTTGGTCACATGGAAATATACCGATGAGCCAAAGATCCTGAAGTGACCCACATCTGGTCTCTTCCCGGAGAAAGCTTCCTTTGGTGTCTTTATCCCAAGTATGTGATGCAGGCTTCTATTCTGCAAATAGATTGTTGTGTTGCATGCCTCAACCCACAAATGAAGTGGTGGGACTTGGTCATGCAGCATCGCCCGAGCTACCCCTACAATTGTTCTATTCTTCCTCTCAGCCACCCCATTCTGCTTTGGGTTATGAGGTGTCGTCAACTCCCGTTTAATTCCTTCCTATGCATAGAAGTCCTTTAACTCTTGAGAGACATACTCTCCATCATTGTCGCTTCTTAAGGCCCTGATCTTCTTTCCTAATTCTTTCTCAACCAAAGCTTTGAACTCACAAAAATTTGAGAAGGTTTGATCCTTCTTCTGAATGAAATAGATCCAGAATTTACGAGAAAAATCATCAATGAAAATCACATAATACCTCTGTTTCGTGGTGGAGGTTGTAGAGAATGGTCCACACACATCTATATGAACTTGCTCCAAGATTGCTTTAGCTCGACTATCTCGATCATGAAAGGAATACTTGGCGTACTTTCCCAAGGTACAACCTTTGCATGTGTCTGCTTGCTCAAGTTTGCCTTTGGGAAGTCTGGTAGAAATCTGATGCATTATCTTCAAGGCCCCATGATGCAAGTGGCCCAACCGCCTATTCCATAACTCACCAATGTCTTGGCTTTGCACCAATTCTTCTTTCGAACTCAATGCAGCACATTCATCTACTCCAACTTGTAGAGATGCTTTACTCGAATCCCAATCCTCTTGGTCTAACCCGTGGCTATGTGTCTCAGGAACGCCTTTTCTTTACTAAAGACAACATCACAGCCTTTGTCTTCCAACATTGCGACTGATACCAAGTTCTTCTTCAGTCCAAGCACATACTTTACATCAATCAGGGTGAGAGGAGCTCCATACTCCCTCTGAAAAACAACCATACCTTCACCTGAAACATGGTACTTTCCATCATCGCCCATCTCTATGTGCATCTTGAGGTCTTTCTCCTACAAGGTACTGAATAAACTCTTATCATTGGTCATGTGGAATTAGGCTCCACTGTCCAGGTACCAAACACAACCCACCATCAATGAAACCATACATACGATGAGGGTAAAAACCAATTTGAATTGAGAGGCCAATGCCTCACCTTCTGATCCTTTGGGGGATCCCTTCTTGGATTTATTCAATGGACAATTAGTTTCATAATGGCCCACCTCATGACAATTAAATCATTTCACTTTAGATTTTTCAATCTTCTTCCCACCATGAGAAGAACTCAATTTGGAATGGGAAGCCTTCCCTTTCCCTTTCCTTACCTTACTTGCTAAGGCTAGATTTTCTTCATCATCATTCTTAGATGAAGAACCATCTCTGGTGCTCCTCCTGATGTCCTCCTGCATCAGATCCGACCACATTCATTTCCAATCTGGAAGTTTCTCTCTTCCATTCGCTGAGTCTTGGTATCTATGCCATCTCTTAGGAAGATCGAGGAGAGCAAGACTCACCAAATCATCATCGGCTGTCATTATTCCCACACTTCCAAGCTCATCTCTACAAGTGGTGAGCTTGTTTCGATATGTAGAAATAGTGTCGCCCTTTTTACACTTGATTTTCCGAAACTTGTCCTTGAGCAATAGTTTCCTCTAGTCGTTATTGTTCTGATATAGGTCCTTCAATGTCTTCCACATTGAAAATGGAGTCTCCTTCCCATGGAGACTTGAGACAATATGGTCTCGAACTCCCTCCAGAAGAATCCTCCTCACCTTCGCCACACACTTCTTCCATTCCACCAATTCTTGTGCAATAGCTGTAGCTGACTTGGGGATTTCTTGATCAATGAAATCCTTCAAACCATTGTCTTCTAATACCGCTTCCATGTGATCCTTCCATGCTATGTAATTCGAGCTGCCATCCAGTGCATACTCAAGTCTCAAGCCATTGAAGGTCGTTGGTGAACTTTAAGGTGTGATAAGAATTAGATTTTGTACTTGCAATCAAGAACTTCAAACTTCGAGTTTTCCCTTCTTAGTATGTTGTTCACAGCTCTGATCACCTTTGCTCCGATACCATGTAGAAATTCTCATTGTAGATTAATCTGATTATGCAATGTACTAAATAAAATACTTAATCTACTTCTACAATCAAACTTGTGGAAGCTTAATTGATTTTGAGCAAGATCAAACAAAACACATATAACAGAGAAGAAGAATCAATCACACATGAAACACAGAAGAATCCTCTGGGGAAAGCCTCAGCTAAAAACCACACTATCTGTATTATCATACAAGTGGAAATATCTCAGGATTACACAAAGCTTTAGCTCTCACAGCTATCAAACTCTTAGTACAATCCCTCTCATTTCTCATAGATAGACTAGACAACTCATATGCCTTTCCCTCTGTCCTCCAAACCTCCTATTTCCTTGTGTCGTTTTCCCTGGGTGTTCCTGATGTAACCTTGTGTGACACTGATCTCATACACTGCTCCAACACACTGTAAAACTGTGCAAATCTCAAGGAATGAATTCCTTCTGCATGCAAGATATTTTATTATAGGAAAATTCTAGCAACTTATAGTACATTGACCCTACCTTTTATCTCAGCTGGGCCTTTGTCTGAATTAACATGCATGAGTTATTTATGAGAGAATATTCAGTTATCTAGAGTACACTAGTTTCATGCATGCATGCATTAACTGACTGAACTCATAATTAGTTCCACAAATTGTTTGGAACTAATCTAACTGGACTTAACTCAGTTAACTAAGCTAACTAATTACAACTCAAATGCAGCTCATACTTATCACCTTAATTAAGGGATAACTTCCTCAATCAAAGGGATAATTGTTACATGACTTCACAAAGACTTCATGTTTGAATTTCTCCAACTAATTAACTCAATATGAATTAATTAATTATTTTTCAAATGGCTGGTGAGACTAAATTCGAATTTTAATTCTCAATTTTAATTCAAGGACAAGTTAAAATTGGAATATGCTTGTTACCACATTTCAACAATGTATACAACGAACATCACTAGCTCCAATAGTGGAGAGTTGGAGCCACGACTTGCTCCCCAAAAGTACTAACTTTGTATCTTTAATGCCTTATGGGAGAAGCCAAGATGAAAAAGTCATTTTCTCATACAATGAGGGTGTATATATAACAAATGGGGTGGTGCTTCACCTCCCTTGTGACTCTTTGACTACCCTCATGATTGTTTGACTTCTAATGACTTTTCTACTTTACATGACTCTTCATATTATTAACATGTCCTTTGGACTACCACTTTACATTACATTTTCGAAAAATAAATTACATAATCCACAAGAATGATGTGGAATATGACAACTCATGACATGACATGACATGCCACTGCTAACATAGACTTCTTAACGACATGGCAATGTCAAGCCATTCTTGTTGCTCCATGTTATGTGTCTTCATGGGAATTCTCTTTTTTCCACCTCCACATGGCTTAGAACTAAGGAGTCTTCAGTGATATTAGGTATTGAGCTGCAATCACAAACTAGAGTCCTTTTTCTTTCTATTAATTGATCAACTTGCATAATCAACTACAAATATGTCTCACAACATGTTTCCATTCTCCATCTCCTTCTTCATCATCCTATCATGGCATGATAGAGTACCTACATCTGCAACTCACTCATGACAAGACGACATAAGTCTGATAAAACCCTAGTCTAAGATGATGTATGTTGATCCACTAATTGAGCCAGAATGGGTGGCAGGCTGAGGTAGAGGCTAAGTGATTGTGTAATTTTATAGATCAAGCATTCATGGGTGAAGCTTCTTGAGATTGTGTAATGCGCAGTCTAGGATAGAATGAGGAAAAAAATTGCACAGTTTGGGAGCTCAGTGAGCCAGGCTATGGAGTTGAACATTGATTCAGCCTACTACATAGTTTTCGAAGGCAGAGGAGGTTGGATGACTATGCAATTGCATAACTCAAGAGATCAAGGACTGCGCTTGAGGCTGCGCAATGCACAGTTGAGGCTAGGCTAGAAGGATGAATTGTGCAGTTTTGGAGGCCAAGGTCCAAGCTTGAGCACTGGAATTGAATAGTGCACAGTCCTGGGAAGCAACAATTGTGCATTTCACAGTGTCAAGAGGTAGGGTTATAACTAGAGGGTTGAGACTGCGTAATGTGGAGCTGAGGAGGGCTAGATGAGGCTAAGTTGTTTGGTCGGAGATATTTCAAAGTTTGACTAAATGTGGGACCGATGAAGATGTTCTCAACACTAATAACACTTGACGATGATCTGACACTTAGAACACTTGAAGACAAAAAAACATAGATCATCCAGGACACATGAACCACATACTTCCCTAGGTGCAACAACTTTGCGATGACTGACAACAAGTGCGACACTAAAGATACACTTTGCGACGACTGTGATGACACTTGTGAGACAATGCTTACAACTTTTGGAATGAGTCTGACATACGTACATGGTAATATCAACTCATTTACACAAATGTAACCCCTTGAAACCATTAAAACAAGCTCATATACATTGTGCGACACTTAACATGTGAAAAGGTGACATTTTTCTTTTCTTGCAAAAGGGACCAAAACACATAAGAGAAAACACATACAATGGATTCCAATGTTTGCGGCGACAATATGCAAGACCAAGGTAGGCTCCAAAATTTGGTGCAAGCCAAAATTTTGGAGGGTGTTGTAACAGCGACAACACTTGGCAACACACTGGTAGCATTCCAGCTTCTCTATCTTGGTTTACTCTTCTATGTAGGGTATCCATTATTTAGGGAGTATTGGTTCATCGTGGATATCACTTTGGCTTCCCAACTTACCCTGTGAATACACTTTGTCCCTTTTGTGCCTTCTTGGTTAAACACAAACATAAGATTCATAAATATTGTAATGTTTTGAATCAGAAAGGGTAGTATAGTTTGTGAGCTTTAGTTTTTTAGAGTATAGTTTGGTGTTGCTCTGCTGCCAGTAAGCTTGGACAATACCCCGACATCCGCTGCAAGCAAGCCTGGACAATACCCCGACAAAGTTTCTTGCTTCACCTCTCTGTGTAGGAACCCTTTTCCCTTCTTTCACCTTTATTTATATATTTATATAGGACTTTGCATAGGAACTTATTCATTTTATGGGCGGAAGAGGGATCCCGACTTATTTAGAGCAGGCCTAGATTGTTCCTTCAAAGAAGCATATAGAGGCTTATGATTTAGATTTGCTCGTTTGAGTGTTTTTTTCCCCTTTACTCTTCTACTTATTGGATAAGTGTGAAAACACTAAAACATAAGGAACCGAGTGTGGGCCTAACGTTTCTAGAATAGACACAAGTATCATTATTTGACACAAAAATTTCCTTATGGACGGAACATATTTTCCATCATAACATCATTAACGAAAAGATATAACCAACACAAAGAATGAGAATTGAAGGTCATCCAAATGTTGTTATGTCACAAAGTCCTTTTCTATTTTTCCAACACAAAACCAAAGCACAAGCAAAAGGAGACTAAACTAAACATGATGCAAGGCAGAAGTAGGAAAACACAAGAAATATTAAGGAGAACAAGTGTAGGACTAATGTAAGAGAGGGGAAACTAGCATGCAACTAATCCTACTCCTAACCTAAACACTTAGAAGGTTAGGGTCTAGTGTATTGAAATTTCCAGTGAAGCCACAGTTGTTGCTCCTGACCTTCATACACAAAGATGTGAGAAATTAAAAAAATATATAAAATATTTTTCCACAAAAAGATAAGAGCTTGAAAAACTTGCACAACAAATAGAAGGTCTTGCATGGCTGTAGACATATAGGTGATAGCCACTACTTCTAACCAATTCACATTCTTACCTTTTCATTGACCATTATAAGAAGACAAACCATGAAATCTTCTTGTGAATGCACCTTCATCTGTGTCATCCTTCTTAGCAAGGATGAGAAAAGACCGAAACTTGCTATTAGCCAAATGGCTTACTAAGAAAGATGCTTCCAAGAAATCATAGATTGGATTATGAAATTCGAAACAATCCTCTTGAAAACCCCAGAATCTTTGAAAAAATGAATTTTCAATTAGAATCACAAGGTCTGAATGAGAATCTTGTGAGAGACAATTGATCTGATCATATTCAGTCAGCTTGTCCAGACAGTGAGATCCTGACATGACCATCAGTAAAGGTTAAAGTGCCTCAACCATTTGACAAGTACTCGGAGGATGAGATGTTAAACCATGAATATCAAAGGATGTAAAACAATTTCCATTGGATGTGATGAGGGGAAAATGGTAAGTTTAATGGCAATCATTAGAGATAGAATAATGATCAAATGGACTGATTAAAACATCAGATTCTTGATTTGTAGTTAACAAAGATAAATCAAAATGAACATATCTACAAATGTTAAAAATAATATAATCAACTTCCTCACATTCCAAATGTGATAAACCATCTTCCCATAACTGGTGAGACAAACTATAGAAGCATCGTAATCATCAAAAGAATTGAAAAGGAATGCTAGTATAACAAACATACGAAACTAGCTAGGATGTAATGGATGAAAAAGAGGAACCGATTTAACAAATAGCTTAAGTTCTTGCCAGCACTTAAGAGTATTTTTGGTGTCGTGAAGACATTAAAAAGAAAAACTAGGAATTGATTATTCACCACAACATTCAAAAAATATATACTTTTCATCCAAATGTGATCTCCAAATTGATCAGCTTCATGATTCTGCACATTTATGAAAGGTATACACTCCAAACCTGAATTAAATACAAGATATTTGTATTAGGATGAATTTAATACAATAGTATGATTAGAAACCTAATATTTAGAAATAGGAAAATTGTAACGAGGAATTCCAAAATCCATCAAGAATGAGTTTTCATCTAGTGAAACAATACGAATGAAATAATTGTGTGATAAAATCCAGATCTGACATGGTTCATGAATTTCACCAGGATTGCAAGAACCTGACATAATCATCAACAATAGTTGAAGTTCCTTGACTTCCTGACAAGTTCTGGAACTTTGGAAAGATAGGTAAGAACATTTTATAAACTGTGTTAGATCAAAAATTGCATGTGGACCACGTTTATCGATTAAGTTTACAAGATCACCATTTTCTAGATGGAAGCTATCTACAACATTCGTTTGATCATATTTTCCAACTTCAAAAAACATATTACTCAATTCATAGCATTCCTCTGATTGCAAATTTGAGGATTTATGTATTGGAAAAGTCTTGTTATCACATTGATTCAAAGATTTTCCTCCATGAAAAAAGGATATGATAAGGGATGGAATGCATGTTCTATAGTTTCATTGTTTTTTTCTTCATCATGGATATTCTCACTATCCTGCATCATTTCAAAATTCAACTCATGAGATAACAAATTTGAATAGCATTGAGAGTCTCCATCACAAGTTGATTCATTGTAAAGAGTAGAGCACAAATGATAGGGAGTGAAGAGGAAGAATTGTTCATAAGAAAATCTTCTTTGATGAAATAGATTTAAGATCTAGATCTTTCAAAACATAAGCTTCTTGAAAACCTAAAAGATGAATTGGTGTACTTGGGAATTTGTGATAGCATACATCAACAAAGTCATCATCATCAGAATGATTATTACCCAAGGCTATGAATCGATCAGAAAATTTGTTAGCATTTAATTTTCTACCGATATTAGTAGATTGAAAATCACCCAAGAATGGAAGTGCATCATCTTGATATGGGGTACTTTTAAAATGGAAAGAGAGCTAAAAAAGTCTCTTCACTTTCCTCCTCCTTTACCAGTGTAATGTGATTGCTTTGTATCTAATCACAATTTTAACCAACAACTCGAAAAGTAAGAGAGTGTGAAGGGATAGTTGGTGGAGTAGATTGATCACATGGATTATGACACATAGAGTCATGACATGTAGATGGTAGAGGATGACAGATGCCCCTTAAATAAGTAACACTTTGATGGAACTAGATTCATGATTGATGTTAAGAGTGTTAATGTCATCTTGAGGAATGAAAGGATTAGTCTTCATCTTAGGCTCCATGAGCCACTCCGGGATTTCTTTCATTAGATATGAATCATGAGAAGCAGAAGGAGGATGAATAGATGGATTACGAATTTGATTTGTGGATTTCCAAACTTTATTATTATCTCAAGGAGGAACCCACATCGGTACAAGAAAAGGAGGAGGACAAGGAACAAAAGGGGTAGTATTTTCCTCCTCTCAAATTTGAGATGTCTCATGATTTACAAAACTAAGGGAGGTAAAATCATAAGGGGGTTTAGATTCACCATGAAAAGAGATATGAACCAAACTCTTAAACTTTTGTTTAACCAAATCCCAATCTATGCCTTCTCCCATCAATTCATAACAAAGGTGAAGAAATCGATCGGAAAAATCCTCAACTGATTCATTAGGTTTCATTCTTAGTTAATTAGTTATTTTAAGAACATTATGGTAATCATACCTGTAAAATGCTTTATGAATCTCCTTCGGAAGTTGGTCAAATGAATGGATAGAAGCATCGATTGCTGGAAACCTTTGAGCACTACTGGGGGGGTGGGGTGTGAATCAGTAGTGTGATCTATATACGATTTTTTCCAATTATTAACTCTATTTACTGAATCACACATACATGCACCAACAACTCATTATATTCCATGCATATAAACATATAAGAATCTAAATCATAAACCATGTGAGAAACATAAATAATAAATAATCACATCATCACACATGAGACACAATATTTCTAGTGGAAACCCTTCTGGGAGAAAACCACCCTTGTTGCCACTACTATTCTCTGAATTTCTATTAGTCAAGAAATTGGTCTTTTACATAGCTTGTTGACTCCTATCAACATGGAGATTCGGCCTCATATACATAATGCCAACTCCCATTGGCTAGGAGACTTGATACTACTGATCAACTCAAAATACTCTATTCTCTACGGATCTCTACAAACTACCATCCGCTGAAGGCCACCATGATTAGTCAATCCTCACCCAACTACCATTATACTATCCAACAACCATTGGATGAGAAACTTTTACTTTCGGTGAAGCTTCATTATCCCTGCTCCTCTCTCATGAAGTCACTACTCCTTTCCACTATGTGGACCTCCTTTCATGTATTTTCAAATTGGATCCAAAGACACTATAATCAACAAGAAATCAGCTCTGCATACATTCTCTCAATAGCAAGATCTCATCATCAAATCAATATAAAACAATGCACAAAACATGTTCTCTCCAATAGAAAATTGTGGCCACACAAATTTGAATACATCAAACCCTCACAACATTAAAATGATGCATAATACAAATAAAATCATAAGACACATGGATATGTGTTAAATGCATCAACAACTCTTGCAAAACAAGTGTGAGAGGATCACCAACATATAATCCAGCAACATACAAAACTATCTAATTCAAACTCTACACCAGCAGCTCCAATGTTGATCTATTATGTAGCATGCTTCAGATATACTCATTATTTAGTCACGAACACTCATGGATTGAAGCATCTAGGCTCTCCAATAGGTTTGAAGCATAATCTCTTTCACTGATACCTTGTCCTTCAATCAATACAATCATCCTCAACTCACTCAACCATCACATAGCTCCAAGATCAAGTATATAAAACATGTAGGGCGAAATTGAGCTTGGGGCTGGGATCAAAGGTGCACAAATTGGACCAAATCAATCCACTAAGGTCACTACTAGTGCACTAAATACATTCACATCATGAGAGTACCTTTTCAAACCATTTACGACTATTTTCACTTCATTTGTAAGGCTCTGGGAATTTCCTATCTAATTTTCTTTCGAACAATGCGAGGAATGTGGAAGAAATCTCGTGAAATCCCATAGTCACTCCCTTGACAATGTCTTAACTTAACTAGGGCTATAACTGCTCCCTTGAGCCTTTCCCATGTGACTATAGGATTCCAAACACTCCCTTAGGCTTATGTGCATGTGACTATGGCTAAAATTGAGGGAAACCATCAATCCTTTAGCTTAGGACCTCTACCATCTGTTCCATCCTCTTCTCCAACATATTTACTAGCCTACAAAACTCTGACATGGCCTCTGACACATATGAAATTACATCAAACATTCCTCCCAAGTGTCACTGTCGGGTTGACCTATAAGGGCCAACAAACAAGGTTGGAAAGTGTGCCAACAAGTCCTCCACTCCCCATCAATATTCACCACAAGTTGCAACACCTTTTTCAAACCTATAAACATCTCTGTAGCACCATCATTAATCCATCACATCACTACAACAAGTCATTTTCATAGGCATAGACATGAATACCTAGTTGACAACTCAACTATTGTACCATGAACGATCTCCATCACATGTAGATCTACATGATCAACATGTAGTAGCATCTCTACCTGTAGCAGCATCAACACATCATGACATGTCCATCAACGTACATGACAACACATGCCAACTCCTGCATGACTAACATGCTAACATCAAGGTCAAACAATACCATCACATGATACCATTCCATCAAGTGTGTCATCGTGAATAGGGTCAATCACCAATGCCAACACATATCAACACACACCATGGTCCATCAATATACATCATCATGAGGTTGACATAAGTGCATGGCCTCAAGAGTTGACAGCAATGCCAACCAATAGGACCACCAAGCCAAATAGATATGCACATGACAAGCATGACCATGACCTTGTTGACATTAATGCCAACAAACTCCCCCTTTGGCATTGATGTCAACCTCATCAACATGTGACACTTATCTCTATCCATCCAAATTCTCCCCCCCTTTGACATCAATGGAAAAGGGTCAACTCCATATGAATAGGAAACAAGAACTAAAGTACATACTAGATCATACATATCTACACCGTTGAAATATAATTCATCAAAAATGATCCATGTCTCCATATAAGCAACAAGAATCATAATATCCAATAACCATTCATAGCAGAATACTAACCAACAACTACTAGCAGCATACCAACATAAGATAACCTTCATCAACATATGCAACATAATGGAAATAATGAGCAGCATCAAGCATATGCATCAAACTTGGATATGCATCATCCAACACTCCTCTCCATAGAAACATCATATGAGGCAATCACACACAATCTCCACCATGAATACTTAGCAGCAACTACCAAGATATCTCATCACATGAGGGCAAGAACCCCACTGTCATAGCATGAACACCTCTAAGCAGACCATAATGCCAACAAAGTATGGCTGAAGTAAATAGGAACAGATAATTCTCCCCTTGAACACATGCCATCACCAAACTGTAGAGATACCAATTGTTGGGCTGAAATGACCGCTTCGGTTGCAAACAATGTTTCCTTTGACCAATAGAAGCACCATACGGACTGAGAATCCACGTGACCATGACTCAAGGGACATATACAATGATAAATACATGGTTGTAGAAGTGATACATAGACCTCATACATAATTCATATGACCATAACATGTCCTTGTGACTCATGACTAAATGACCCAAATGATAATACATTGTAAGTACATGGCTCTATGAGCATAATACATAGATTTTCAATGAATACATGGCTACTATGATCATCTCCTATGGACCAATGAGTCAAGAATATAATACATCATGACTATTACATCATCATTTTCCCATACATGTGGCTACAAAATGACTCCATCTGAGTCCTCCAAAACATTCTTATCATCAACATGACTCAAAAACTATTGATTGGGCTCAATACCATCATAAAATGATGAAACAATAACAAGTACATGGTTGTAGTAATCATCATACAACAACTCATACATGGCTGGTCCATGTCATAATTCATCTCAATACATTATGGAGTCATGATCACAATCTATGCATGGTTGCACATATTTTCAACCAGTTGTTAGTGGAAACCAAAAGCATATACATGGCTGAAAAATGTGCTCATTTTCACTCATGAATACATATGTAAATTTTCCATAAATGACTGAGTGAAAATAATGAGAAAATTCTAAATAATCTAGGCAAAATATCATACCATGCATAGCTCCCCCTAAGATCAATATACCTCCAACACACAGGTTGATCCTGTGGACCTGAATGTGCATGAGGCTGAAAAGAACTCATCATATGATTGTTGTGAACTCCATCATATGCTCCCTCTAAGGTTATGCACCTCTCATGATCTGCAATCCTTTATAAGTATGCATGAATAATCATGGATTCTAGGAGGTAATTCTCTTCACTCGATGAAGAGTTGTCGCTCATTCTTCCTCCACATGGTTTTGGGTTTCTTCTTCTCCTCTTTGATCCACTTCTTCTCTTGCTTCTCTTGCTTCGTTCCTTGGTTCATTATTTTTGAGCTAGATCCTCTTTGTTTTTGTTTATTTTGACATTTTGACTTATGTAACGGGGCAGCTAACAATCTCTTGCCATGTGGCCAAATATATGGCAAAGGCAACACTCCACATGGCTAAGAGGATAACCTCTTCTTATGCTCATGCCAGATCTAAACCATGCATGAAATATGTCTTTCCTCCATTGGTTAGACCTGAAATCTATTGCCTTATGGACAAACAAGTGACATGAGTAACAATAGCCATAAAAAACACAAGTATACATATTGGCCATTCTCCTTGGCTGATGGAATTTCTAGAATATCTGTTGAAATGGTTTATACGACCTGCTCTAGCAATTTTCTGCAATATGCCCAAACTTGTGACAATTGTAACCCTCTACATTATGCACAAAGGAACAAAAGGATTTTGATTCCTTTGAAACCTTACAAGTCTATCACGATCATCTCTAGGAGAAAGGATCTCATGAATGTAGGTGTTCATTGAGATTTTCTTCTTTGTTGCTGGTTTTGTTGCTTGATCTGTTGTTGGTTCTTTTCTTTCCTAACTGGATGTTGGATCTACTCCTTGTTTCCTTGGATCTCACTTTTATTGCTGGTATTATTTGCTATAGGTTTCTTGGGTTCAACTTTGGTATTTTTTCCTACATGCAAACTAGACTCACCCTTTTGAAATCTAAGACCAAATTTATCTAGTGGTGATCTTTGGTTCTCAAGCAAATTATACAAGGCTACCCTGCTCTTCTCCATCTTTCATTGCTTTCTCAAGGAGACAAATTTGGCTTCTAATTTCTCAATCTCTTCTTCTCTCTTGAAATTGTTTCCTCATACCTTCCTCAACTCTTTCAAATTCAACCAATTAAAATGTTAAGGTCACAATCTCCTCCTTGAGCTTGGCCTCCTTATCATCACAAATATGCAATATTTTTTCTTGATCCTTGCATGCAACTATTGGTTGAAAACTCAACTAGTGTGCCATGAACTATCTCCATCACATGTAGATCTAATGATCAACATGTATCATAATCATCTACTTATAGCAGCATCAACACATCATGACATGTCTATCAATGTACATGCCAACTCCTCCATGACCAACATGCTACCATCAAGCTCCATCAGATGATACCATGCCATCAAGTGTGTCATCATAAATAGGATCAATCATCAATGCCAACACATATCGACACCAGCATGGTCCATTAATCTACATCATCATGAGGTTGAAATAAGTGCATGACCTCAAGAGTTGACATCAATGCCAACACAAGTATCGCATTGTCAATACATCAATGCCAACTAATAGGACCACCACGCCAAACACATATGCATATGGAAATCATGACCATGACCTTGTTGAAATCAATGCCAACACAACAATGCCAACATGGGTAATGTATGACACAATCGATTAACACAACCTTTAAATTTGAGGCTGAGTAATCTAGTCATGGCATCCTTTCAACATATTCCGTTAGAAAGGAAAAAATGGAGAACTTGAAACATACGTTCACGAAGAGTTAATTCACCCTCGCCATAAAACTTAAATTGGGATAAGTTATGGAAAACGTCTGTGGGGATGGTAAGATTAAGCTCTTTAGAAAAACATCTTGGGATTATGATCTGGGTAAGAGTCATTTTGAATACGCAATTCAAAGCAGACTCAACGAGCAAAACCTATCGTCTAGCCATCCTTCTAGGGTCATTTTGTTGATGGTACTGAAAATTCATCAACCAAGGGGGTCTCCCCAATTTGAAGTCCCAATTAGACCTCAAAATATTTAGAATAGGAGCCCCATCTATAGTATCGTCTCGGTTGCCATATATTCTTATAGATTTTCCTTGGCTTTAGCTATCAGAAAGATAAGCGATCGCATATGTGCCTTCGAAGAGTAAGTGAGTGTGCCTGGTGAGTGTTCGATTGTAGGTGTTTCAAGGTTATTCTACTATGGAGAGAAAAAGAGGTGAGCCCCTAAGAGAGAGGTAATAGTGCCACCCTATTAGAGACACACACAAACAAGAAATATTTTTATAACATCTAGCATAATAGTCCACAAAGATGCGATAGTCATGTAACCAATACAAGCAGAAAGATACGTCAAGCATCCAGTGGAATAGTCCACAAATATGCGATGGTCATTGCAACCATAACAACACATTCTCAATATGGTGACCATTAAAATAAACGAAATAGTTCAACTACTTTAGTACAGGTGAAAAAAAAAAAATGAATCATAAACATTCACATAATAGTCTTATAAACATTCATAATTCATGCATGAAGAATGTACTTCCCATCAGGCTTCATATGTTAAGTAAAAGTTTTAGGACACATGTATACAACAAACATCACTATCTCCAATAGTGGAGCATTGGAGCCACGACTTGCTCCAAAAAAGTACTAACTTTATCTCTATGATGCCATATGGTAGAAGCCGAGGTGAAAAATCCCTTTTCTCATATAATGAGGGTGTATATATAACCAATGGGCTGATGCTTCACCTCCCTTATGACTCTTTCACTACCCTCATGATTATTTGACATTCTATGACTTTTCAACTTTACATGACACTTCATATTCAGTACATGTCCTTTGGAATTCCACTTTACAATACATTTTTGAATAATAAATTACATAATCCACAAGAATGATGTGGCATATGACGACTCATGACATGACATGACATGACACTGCTGACATGGACTTCTTGATGACATGGCAATTCCAAGCCATTCTTGTTGCTTCTTGCTATGTGTCTTCATTGGAATACTCTTTTCTCCACATCCATATGGATTAGAAGTAAGGAGTCTTGAGTGATATCGAGTCTTGAGCTGCGGTCGCAAATTAGTGTCCTTTTACTTTCTCTTGATTGATCAACGTGCACAATTAGCTAAAATTATGTCTTCTAGCATGATTCTCTTCTCCATCTCCTTCTTAATCATCTTTTCATGGCATGATAGAGTACCATCATCTGCAATTCACTCATGACATGACAACATTAGTGTGATAAACCCCTAGTTTAAGATGTTTCATGTTGATCCACTGATTGAGATGGAATTGGTGGTAGGTTGCAGGAGAGGCTCAGTGATTGTGTCATTACGCAACTCAAGTAGTCAGGGGTGAAGCTTGAGCCTTGAGACTGCATAATGCACAATTAAAACTACACTAAGGAAGAAAATTACGTAGTTTTGGAGCTCAGTGATCCAAGTTGAGGAGTTGAATATTGGTTCAGCCTACTACACAGTTCTGGAAGGCAGAGGAGGTTGGGTGACTATGAAATTATGTAGCTCAGGAGCTCAAGGACTAGGATTGAGGTTTGAGACTGCACAATGCACAGTTGATGCTAGGTTGGAGGGTTGAAGTGTGCAGTTTTGGAGGCCAAGGTTTGGGCTTGAGCACTGGAATTGTGCAATGCACAATCTTGGGAGCAAGAACTGCGCATTACGCAGTGTCACGAGGTAGGGTTGAAACTATAGGGATGAGACTACAAAATTCATAGTTTAGGAGGGTTGGATGAGGCTAAGTTTCTTTGTTGGAGAGCTTTCAGAATTTGACTAAGTGTGGGACCAATGAAGTTGTTGTGAACACTAATAAGAATTGACTGTGATCACACATTTAGAACACTTTATGACACAACAACATATATTATCCAAGACACATGAACAACATACTTCCCTCAGTGCAACAACTTTGTGACGACTGACAATAATTGTGACACTAAAGATACACTTTATGACAACTATGATGACACTTGTGCGACAGTGCTTACAAACTTTGGGAATGAGTGTGATGGATGTTTACATGGTACTAAGATCAACTCATTTACACAAAGGTAACCCCTTGAAACCATCAAAACAAGCTCATATACATTGTGCGACACTTAACATAAGAAAAGACGACATTTTAATTTTCTTGCAAAAGGGACCAAAAAACTTAGAGAAAACACACACAATGATTTCAATGTTTGCAATGACAATATGCAAGACCAAGGTAGACTCTGAAATTTAGTGCAAGCCAAAATTTTGGAGGGTGTTGTAGTAGTGACAATAGATTTGAATCAAAAGGATCTGAAATTGACTCTCTAACTAGATATGATTTACACCGATTACTTCTCAATCAACGTTGTCCATTAGATTTTGATCCATTTTTTTTACTCAAACAATGGCGTCACTTGGTGAAGAGGCCCCCAAGATCTAAAAGATTGAAATGCATCTTGTGGGGGAGGCCCCCAAGATCTGAAAAATTGAAATGCCAGATGAAAAAGAGGAGAATTCCCAATAAACAAAACCACAAAGAAATTTTTATTAAAACGGAGAATAACTGTAAAAGTTACATTGTGGCAGACAAACTGTCCTTTTTAGAAAATGCGACTTGTTACTTATAGTATTTTTCAATTACAATACCACGGGTCAATTCCATGGGTGAATGAATACCATGGGTGGATGTCATAATACCACAGGTCAATTCCATGGGTGAATGAATACCATGGGTGGATGTCACAATACCATGGGTCAATTCCATGGGTGAATGAATACCATGGGTGGGTATCACAATACCATGTGTGGATAAATACCATGAGTGGATGCCACTTATAATACCATGGGTAAATTCAATGGGTGGATGAATACCATGGGTTGATGCCATTCTCCATTCGGATCATCCCTCCCTCCTTAAGAAGCAATGGTCCCCATTGCACGAAGTTCCCTCCTGCGAAGCCTTTGTTGAATATGAAGAGCCACTGAAGAGAAGGGTTTTATGTGGTTAACCCATAACCATGATGAATGAAGATCCGAGGATATATATACCTTGTAATGCTTGTAACCAACTATGATACTAAAAGTGTGTGGTCTAGCAAATGGACTTCGATGAAGTGTGGGTTTGTGGATGACCCATAACCATGATGAACGAAGATCGGTGGATAGAGATACCCTGTAATGATTGTGACCAACTATGATATTGACAGTGTGTGGCCTAGCAAATGGACTTTGATGAAGTGTGGGTTTGTGGATGACCCATAACCATGACAAATGAAGGTCCAAGGATAGAGATACCTTGTAATGCTTGTGACCAACTGTGATACTAACAGTGTGCGGCCTAGCAAATGGACTTCGATGACAAGGATTTTGTGCAGTTGACCCATAACCATGATGTTCGTTGTTGATGAAGTAGCAGGTGCCTACATAGCCTAGGGTGGGAGGGCACGTCTCCAAATAACCCAAGTCGAATGTTGTTATGCTGGAACTGATGAATGTGAAGCAAGTGCCTACTAAAGTGGGGTGGAGGGCACGTCTCCAACGGGAACCCGCTCCGAATGTTGCTCCAGAATTAAAATGGACATAACTCGGTCAATATAACTCATAATATTTATTATAACCTATTTTTGGAAGCATAAGGACCATTTTGCATCTTCCCATGTGTTGGAAATCCTTATCTGGACATCCTAGAATCTCCAATTCGTGCTGCAATTTTTTCGTCGTCACAAAAGTTCTAAAAAAATAGTTTATTTTAAATGAGCGATATCCCCCACATCCGAACTCTGATTTGACCCATTGTTTTTTTGAAATTGGGTGATTTTTCAAGAGGAGCTCAGATCTATGATCCCTTTTCTGAAATTCTGCACAAAAAACTTCAAAAATGATAGGAGAGTCATCGTCCACCAGTTGTCGTCAAAAAAACAAATTCTACAACATAGCTAATTTTAAATTATGATATCTCCCTCATCCAGATTCTGATTTGGCTGATTTTTTTTTGAATTTTGCTGCTTTTTCACAAGGAATCTAGATATGTTTTTTTTTGTAAATATTGTACCAAATGTTTCAAATATGATCTGAAAACTCGTCGCCCAAAAAAAATTCCTACAAAAAAATGAATAAAAGAAAAATTCTTCCTGCTTGGCCCAAGAAAGTGCTCTGTGGAGGTCGCAGCGTGTGCCTGAAGTTTGTTGAATATTTCTGCAAAAATTTGGAACTGAAATATAAATGAAACCCTCATTCCCATGGAAT
The DNA here is from genome assembly GCA_000404065.3 of Pinus taeda. NCBI lineage: Eukaryota > Viridiplantae > Streptophyta > Pinopsida > Pinales > Pinaceae > Pinus > Pinus taeda. The sequence continues at coordinate 56,124 of APFE031509002.1, read as the reverse complement.
CGTAACCTACTTTGATACCACTGATCCAAATCTTGGGGGGAGGCCCCCAAGATCTAAAAGATTGAAATGGATCTTGTGGGGGAGGCCCCCAAGATCTAAAAAATTGAAATGCCAGAGGAAAAAGAGGAAAATGCCCAATAAACAAAACCACAAAGAAATTTTTTATTAAAATGGAGAATAACTGTAAAAGTTACATTGTGGCAGACAATTTGTCCTTTTACAAATGCGACTTGTTACTTATAGTATTTTTCAGTTACAATTCCACGAGTCAATTCCATGGGTGCATGAATACCATGGGTGTATGTCACAATACCACAGGTCAATTCCATGGGTGAATGAATACCATGGGTGGATGTCATAATACCATGGGTCAATTCCATGGGTGAACAATACCATGGGGGAAAATACCATGGGTGAATGAATACCATGGGTGGATGTCACTTACAATACCATGGGTGGATAAATACCATAAGTGGATGCCACTTACAATACCATGGGTAAATTCCATGGGTGGATGAATACCATGGTTTGATGCCATTTTCCATTTGGATCAATATGAGGATAAAATACTACAAACCAACATTTGAATGTACCATTTTTATATGAAAAAATGGGGAAACTAGATAGAAGATACTATTCATACTCTCGATTTGAGAAATACAAGTAGACAAAAGATAGGATATAATCCATTTCTCAACTACACCTCTAGTATACTCTTGGTTTTAGCAATCCAAGTAGATAGAAGATAGGAGACAAGCCCCTTCTACCTCTCCTTTTTAATGAAAAGGTTTAGTGCAATCATAATGTCCTTGGCTGGTTGTCACTTCCTGGAAACTAAATAAAGAGATATTATATATAGTGCAACCAACCAAGACCTCAACCTCCTGATCTATCCCAATTCATTATCTGTTGGGTATCACTCTCTGAGATTGACCTTTGAAATCAAATATTGGCAAGTATATAGAAACTTAGGTCAATTGCTTTTAGTTGTTGGATAGATCATTTATGTGTCGATGCTACTTTAGTGGTAATGGGGACTGGTTTAGTTTTAAAAAAACATGTCATGCACCTTACTATCACTTCAATACAACCTTTCTCTACCCTAAGCGATATATCTAGGGTTATGGAATGAAACATAGCTGTTTTATCCACAACATATTGTGATAGGCTCGAATTCTTGTTAGTGGAGTTCAATAATAGTTGTGTGTGGGATAATAGGTTTATAAAAAGATATTGTTTTAACTATTGGCTGGAACCAGTGGTATGTTGCATCAAAAGTGAGCTATCTACACTATGAATCACTATACGATATCGTTCACATTAGATCTATATGAATAAACAAGATTGAGATTTCACCAATTTTGAAGTAAGTTTATTAACCATGATATATTTCACATTGGTGGAATATTGAGTTTTGTTGCATGGTTTGGGAATTTTTCTATGAAGGACCTCGAAGGAAAGTATATGTAGAGGAGAGGTTAGATAAAAGCTCTAGCTTGAATGAGAATGAAAGCACTCTACCCCTTTACATGGAAAGGTAACAACATTCATTCAGGATTACCATACATGCATGGACCAAGAATGGACTATCATGCATTCAGGGCTATCATGCATTTGGGATTACCAAAATTAGACATACCTAGACAAAAAACTATGAAGGTGCTTCAAACTCTCAACATCCTCGACCTAAAAGCGCTTTTTAAGAATTATACCTGGTGTGTAACCCTTATTTATTTAAGGTTGGTTGATTACCCACATAAATGACCTAGAGAAAAGGTTTAGTCTTTAGCCTAAAAGTATACATATTAATAACTATTAAGCTTCATAATTATTTTATCTATGTAGTAATATAGAATATTTTGTAGAGAATACCCTTTATGAAAAGTAGACGAATTCGTATTACTATTGGTTTGATGCCTTAGAATAGGGAGAAGGAGATAGTTTTGAGTATAGGGAGAGACTTAACCTTAAAAATATAAGATCATGAACTTGTACGATCAACCAAGGGCATATTTTCCTAATTCATAGCAAATAGCCTCAAACCAAGTCATCATGGACTTTGATCATGACTAGCTCATACTAGAAAATATTTTCTTCCCAATGGACAAGTCTTGATATATGAATCTATCGAGTCTTACAAATTGATGGTTGAATCTAATTCCAATTTTGAGTCTTAGGTAAAAAATTCATGGCCAATGCGACCCTCTCTCTATCTAAAGGTTTCTCTCCCTATTCCTATCCCCATCTTAAGAGCTCATTTACATGATGTCTTAAAATTGTGAATACAAATGCATTTGTTCCTCCATTAGTTGACTCTACAACAACTAAGCTTGAAACCCATTTCTTCATAGGTGGGAAAGGTGAAACTGGATACTATTGAGTTTTGTTTATGTAAATCTCTTATTTAAGGCTAGTCCCATTGATTGGGAGAGGGAATTGATATCACTCTTTCCTTTCCTTTGTTCACATTCCTAGTTACTAGTACCATTTTTTAAGTAGATTAAAAAAATTCATTGCATTCAAATATTACAAATATTACAAATATTAATTATTAAAAGTGTACTATGGTAAATAGTAAATTTTCACTTCTAATTCCATTATCATAGCTACCTTTACCCTTGTCTCAGGATATCCATATGGATAAGGAATGGGCTCTCCCTCTATTATATATAGATAAAGATGGAGATGGACCACGCCCACTCCTCCATGCCCTTAACTCTCATCTCCAATGGAACCTTTGTGACCTCATATTCATGTGCTTATCTATTAGTGATTCCAAGCTGACTTGCGTTTGCAAAATTCATGGTTGTCACCAAAAGAAACCCTTCAAAAATTTCGATTTTAAAGTGTTGATAACTTCACTTCTCATACTCTATTTTGGATTTTTTTTTATTAATTTTTCAATTTGGCTATTTTTTCAAGAGGAATTTTATCTATTTAGATATCTATCTTCTGGATCCTTGAATTGTATTCTTCAAATTCTACACAAAAAGTTTCATAAATTTATTTAAATTCTCCCAATTAATTCATCGTAGTCACCTAAAAACCCTAAAAAATTGTCGATCTTCAATTGTTGATAACTTTACTTCCTGAAATTTGTTTTAGAATTTATTTTTTAAAAATTGGGTATTTCTTGAGATAATTTCATTCATTAGGTTGGACTCTTAAAATTTAGATTTTGACTTGAATTATACCATTTTTTCCTATCAAAAAAAAAAAAAAAACAAAAACAAAAACAAACAAAAACAAACAAAGAAACAAAAACAAAACAAAACTGCAAATTTGTGCCCAAAAATTCTTTGATGTCATGCCCAAGAAATAGTTCTACACCACTTTTAATAAAACTTCAACAATATAAGAGAGAATTGATCATAAAAAATTCTAAGATAAACCCCTAATAACCAAATATATCCAAGATATTCACGATAAACAACATAAGAATATAGAGAGAACCCTAGAGGTAGGGTAACACCATCAGAGAGTCCTTATGGAAGGAAACATTGCAAAGTCATGCTTTCTAAAAGACAATCCATTTCAACACACATACAATACAATGATACTCATGTATTCATACTTTCTCATAAGTATTCTTAGGGGTTTCTGCCAAATACCCTTTATTATTATATTATTTCCTTTTAATTACAAAGTGGGTTGATTCTATTATTATGGCCACATTACATCCATTATCCCCTTGAGTACCTCCCTAGGTACCTCATATTATCCTCCCTAGGTAGATTACAAAGTTACCCCTACAAATTCATCATGTGATGAAAATCACACATTTACCACTCATTCAAGAGGTAACACCTCCTAAATTCCATATTAATTTTATCATTAAAAATTTGAGAGTTAATTTATATAGGTTTTGGTGGCCATTACATTATGACAACCTATTAAACATGATTAAATGTTACCTTATGCTATTAATTGACTTTCATGTCATCATTTATTGTCACCTATAAGTTAATTAATCATTTTCAAAAAATAAATGGCGTGCCATTTTATGCACTTTAATCATGTGTCCTAGACTTGTAACCAATTCTATATGTAATTTATATCTAAGCATTTAATGATAATTTTGACATATTAATGATCATTCTTTTATGCTACCATACATGTAATAAATTGGTTATAATATTTATTATTTGAACCGTCATATTGTATTAAGCAATCATTGCATGCAAAAATGAAATTCATTAGTAGACTTTTTAAATGAAAATTAATTTACTACATTATTTTCAAGGAATCCTTTAGTTTGTAAATTTCAACTTACAAGTTCATTTATTAAAATGGCTCATTGCTTCATGATAAATATTTGTATAAAAATCATAATAGCTCTTTCAAATATAATAAACAAAGTTTTATTTCTCTAACATTGTTTAAAGATTATCTTTATGTAGTGCCTTAACTTCACAACATTGTATCAGTTTATTAAATTTGGAAAAGCATGTGTATCATGGTCTCTCCACTGGTTGCACCTACTTCACATGTTTCACAACAATGATATCCATGGTTCCCTTTAAAGATAACTCAAATTGGTTGTATATGGAATAAAGGAATACTTGTAGAGGATAAGCATTACCTGTCACTATTCTCTCATTTCATACCTTCATCATTGCTCATGTTTTGAGTTGTTTGAGATGATGAGTGAATGCTTCAAAAATCCATCTATGGTGGTTGATCAAATTATGGATTCTCACATTAGTATTTTTGTATTTTTATCCAGTCTTACCATAAAACACATGTGGTCCACTATACAACCATTAAAAAGAAGATGAAGAAAAATGTGTATTTGATCAAAACTACATTTATGGTAGTATTTTTAAAGTCTACACAAATATTTGGTTAGGGTTTAGTTATTAGAGGGAGGAGAACATAAGTATTATCTCAATGTCATGAATAGAAGCTGTTATGAGATGTTGTTGAGGAGTTTCTCTTGTAGAAGACAATGTATTTCCTTGTATAGTATCATAAATAATCATAAGCTTATATATTATTTTCTTAGCTTATCTCTAGAGGCATAAATTCAAATTTTATAAATACTTTGTTGTTTTAGTGCAAAAATTGTCAATGGAAAGCAAATTTAGGATACTCTTTCAATAGTAATGTATTTTCAACAACATAGTTGTACATGTTAAATTTCTTGCAAACCTAGCACCCACCACTAAATTCTTAGCAGAAAATAGATCTATTAAATAAATACATATTTAGGTTCCTAACATAATAAATTTCAGAAAAAGAAAATATACCTATCACATGAAACAACACAATAACACACATATTTATGCCCAATCAAATTAGTTCATCATTAAAAAAATAACTCAAAACCTACTTGGGCTCATGCTATAGGATAATGGCCCAGCTAAGAAAATACATAATACAAACAAATTGGATATGATCCATTAGGTATGCCTTAGACCAATGCTTGATATTTCTTACATATCTATATCTCCAACCTCTATGCACTCCCTCTCACCTAACATAACACTCACTAAAATTTCTATCTCCATCGTGTATCTTTGTAGCGTGTGTATCTCCTCTCCTCGACCTTTCTTTTATAGCTTCAAATTGAGCTAAATCCCTAACCCTAAACCTAATCTCCAAGTGATTTATGACCAAGTTATATCTTGCCTCACTTGAGAACAATGGCTAGACTTAAAACAAAATCATTAATGTAAATTACTTTAATTTTCTTAAGTTGCTTTTAGCTTAACCCACCAACATACTAATATGTGGTTTCTCCTAAGTTAGAATTATTATAATTTACATTAGCAACTTTCTCACACTAGAACAAGTGTTCTAAGGAGAATGTGGGTGACTTATGCACGACTAGACACAAGGCTTGTGTTGAAGTGCCTTCCCGAGCTACAAAAAACAACACTCCCTCTTAGCGAGGGAGGTACTTCAAGTAGAAACTCCTCCACTCGGATCTATCTCCAATCCCACTAAATCATATGTTGTTGTGTCTACTCCCTCTAAACTATAATACTTCCCTACTACTTTCACTAGAGACTTATTTTGCCCAACCATGCTCCTAGGAGTATTAACCTACTCTTGAGCATCCATCAATGTTAGCTCATACAAACTAGTTATAATATATCTAGAAGAGGCTTCCTTCCCATATTCCAGATTAGAAAATTGATTCTCGGGTATCAACTCAATGTTCAAAGCCTCCTACTCATTTTTTGTCACTAACATAGATCCTTGATCCAATATCCCGTTGGATCTACCTACAAGTTAACCTTGTAGGCTAAACAACTTAGAGTTCTTGACACCAAGCCTTATAGTTTGTCTTAGGTAGATCCCTCTAAACATATGAATACTTCTCCTTTCTGGAACACAACAGCATACCCTTTGTCTGCAAGAGATGAGACTAAGAGCAAGTTCATCTTAAGATTTGGGAAATATAATAATTTTTCCACCTCCAGAGATCCTCCTAATTCTATCTGGAATAACATTGTTCAACCCCTTTCAATGCATGTATGGTACTCATACCAACTTTCACATGCATGTCTAAATTTGACTTTGAAACACTAAGGAATAATTTTCTCATTCCCATCATATGGAAATATTCTCCACTATACATGAACCATGCATCATTTCCCACAACCTAGACATTTCTAACTCCATTCTAGAAAGAAAAATAGCCACCAATGAGAACTCTTCCTCATATTTTGATGCAAACTCTTCAATCTCTATTGATGTTGCAACCTGTGTTATCCTTTTGTCTTTCTTTATGTTTGTACAATAGCTCACATAATGTACTAGCGTGTGATAGGAAAAAGCACTTGACTTTTCTCATGTCCTTATTCGTCCCATCATGAGAGGATCCTTCCTCTCATTTTTTCGATTTGGCAGTCCCTTTTTCCTTTCTTGCATGACCAGGAAGAGAAACATTCTCCTCATCCCCTTCACCTTTTACCTAGCTACAATATAGAGCCTTCTCACGAGTATCCTCCTTAGTGAAGTCATCCCAAAACCTATCCCAAGTTGAGAGATTATCATGTGCCATGACTCCCTTTATGAAAGTACCTCACCATTCTCTGAACCTATTCAAAGTTGTCCTTACCAATTTTGAGTCTGACACTTTCTCCTATACTACAAAAATCTCATCTTGTACTTGATATATTTGAGTGATATAACAAGAAAATTTCTTGGTCTTAGAAATCTTCGTGCTCCTGAGTTTCTCTCTCAACACCATTTATTTTGGAAATACCGAGAGGTGGGTGAATCAATATTTCTTAGCAATTAGAACTTACTAAAAAAATTCAGAGCATTAGTTAATATTCAACATTATTGTTATTAGTATATTCAGATAATCATAAACATTCATCAATAATGAACAACACCATACAACAATGCATAAAGATAGATATCGTAGACACAAACGTATTTTTAGGTGGAAAACCCCCTCTTGGTCAAAAGCCACTGAACGCTTCTTAGTAATTGTCTTCTTATCTTTAAAATAATTAATTACATCAAGTTTTCAACTCTAATTAAAGGAGGCTCAAATCCCCTAATTTACAGGCTCCAACCTATATGATTCTTCTATGCCCTATTAACTTTTTACAACCAGAAGGAAGCCCCGACACCCAAGATGTCAAACCCCAACCTAACGAGTTCTCTAATAATTTGTGTACCTACTGTTATTGGAAGGTTACTCCAATACCCTGTGATTTATCAGATCCCACTGAAAGGATTCTCTGATGCCCTGTCCAGGTTATGACCTGCCCTAACACCACCCTGACAGCCTGAAGTGTTCTCATGCTTCAGCCTAAAGGTGACTCCAATCACCTGTCTTGTACCACCCTACCACCCTAAGGAGTCGACAAACCAAATTTCACAATTTTTAGGTTGGATCCCCCTGTGATTTGAATCAATATAGGAAAGTGTTGAAGAAAGTGTAACTAGGTTCGGTCTTCATAATTACATGATCTTTGTAATGATGAAATAAAAGAAATAAAATTAATTTTGTATGCCTTGTTGCATGGGTTTCATGAGCAAGAGGTTTATTTGGTAGTGGATCCCATTGAGAGCCTTAGGATTTATTAATAAGTCAAAGAGTCAATGGCATGTATGAAGAAGCTCTTCTTGAGCCTATGTTTAATTTATACAAATATATAGAAATGTCTAACAACCCTCCAAAGACAAGCAAAATCCCTCTTGAAGAAGTCATCCAGCAAATCAAATTAAAATAATTCATGTCAGCTCACCTGTGGAGACACACCCATTCATCATGACATGTCAGCTCATTTATAGAGGACAAACTATTATAAATACCCAACTAAGGTATGTACAAAAGTACAAAACAGAACTCGGATTCTCTTTGATTTTCGGATGGTATAGGAAGTATAGGAGGAAATTTACAAGAAGAATTTTAGATGTCACTTCGAAGGTCTGTCCACAAGCTCAGAATCTTTGGATGGGTACAGTAGTTGAGTGTTTCGAATAAGCATCTCTATTTTCAAATGAGTACCATAATCTTGGCATATATGTGATGATGAAGACTTCAGATGTGGAAAGAGAAAATCATTGTCTTGGCATACTAGACAGTCTCAACATACCTATACCTATGATGATATTGGTGCAAGAAGAAAAACTCAGTCACAGTCTCGGCCTAGTTATGATGATGAGGATCTAAGTGGTCCCACGGTAATACACTCTCAGCATACTAGACACAGTCATAATCTCATCATAATGTGAAGGTGAAGGTACAGCAAGGTGCAATGATCACAGTGATGCAACAATCATGACTTCGGTGTAGCAACAGTGATGACTTCAATAGCATTGATGATGATATCAACAATGATGAAGAAGAGGATTGGTGTCTTGGTCTTGGAGTGGCATAATATTTCTAGGGTCATGGTCTTTGTTTTCGTCAATTGGAATCTTTATAAGAAGAATTTTTGTGTGGGTTTTCCTCACAAAGAGTGAGAGGTTTTGTCCCTGGTAGAAATCCAACATCTTGTGTTCTTGTCTCTTTTGTTTTGGTAACTATTTGATGAATTGAGAAGAAACACTCTAATAATGACAAGCAAAGATTATGCTAAGAATAAAAAGTTAAAATACCTCACAAATAGTTATCATGGAAAGAAGAATCTCATTAACTTAATTTTCCCTAGATTCTTCAACATGGTATCAGAGCTAAGGTGTTGAAGTCAAAGGAATGCAGAAAAGAGACATTCAAGGATCAAGTTTCAAGAAGGGCATCAAAACAAGTTGAAGGATATCAAAGAAAAGGATCAAGATCTACATTGAAGAATCAAACCCTGATTTTGATCAAACCCTAGATCAAGAAAGCAGTCTATAAAATTAAGAGATTTTGTTTCTGCAATCATCATCAAAATGACACCAAGGCCCTCATCAAGCTGTCTACAACACAAGGTAGCTTGAAGGACCTCAAAAATAAAGATCACGTCATCTTGGAAAAGGTTGAAACCCTAGAAGTAGTTATAATCTACACTACAAAAGAAAGAAAAGCATATTGAAGGAAATTAGGCATTGTCATCTTCAATGTTATAAGAACAAGAAAGGATCATCTCCTTTCCCTAGAAGAAGATCATCCGAAGAAGTAGAAAATCACCCTCATCAAAAGGAGCAACCTTTTCTATTGAAGGAAATATTTTTCATTTGAAAGAAGATCATCCAAGAGGAGGCTCTAATACATATTCTTCAACCTCCATCGAAGTGATCAAGTAGAAGAGTTCATCTTCACTTATCAAGTAAGTATCTTTCAATTTATAATCAAGTTTGGTTAAATGACTTCGTGTGTGCAAGGAGATCTATAAATAGATTAGGTCATCAAAATTCGTTGCATAAGAAAGGAGGATAGATATAGTTCCCAGAAGAGAAGTAATTGATGTCTATGGAAAAGTATCTGAAGTTCAACCATTGTTTGAATTCATGTAAAAGGATCAAGGGACTCATAGGATTCTTGTGAAATCAGTCAAAGTTCCTCTCATCCCTATGTAGTCGCAAAGGAGATATCAAATAGATATATGACATACTAGAAGATATATTCGCTGAAAAATACAATAAAGAAGGTCATATCACTTAGACCTAATCTCTACAAGGTTGAAGGTATCAAACAATGAAGGAATATATTCATAATATCTCAATTTGGGAGATCTGGGAGACATGATAAGAAGATAATCATCATTGTTATGAAATGCACTAACTAATAAGCAAGGTAACAAATGTCCATAAACAAGAAAGTTACCTCATTTGACAACTTGTCTTCAAACAAGACAGAACAATGCTATGGAAAGGTTATGAAAAGAAAACTCATATCATCTGAAAGATGGAGGGAGCTGAAGAAAAGGGCCAAGGAAAGAGAGAGTAACAGATCTCTACTATGAGTGAGATGGTATCCCTCAAAAATCCTAATATGCATGACCATGATAATAATATGCATCGTGGCATCATGGAAGCATTATAAACAAGAGCTCATGACATCACCATGGGAATCATGAAGGACATAATCTATGGCAGTCAAACATGAAAGATAGAGCTCTTGGGAACCTCATTGTACATTGAAGGAAAGGAATAAGTCATCCAGGACAAGTCTCATCATACATCAAGTCAAAAAGGAAACATCTTCTAGATGGGGATATACAAGATCCTCAAGATTCTTTGATGGAATCTTCATGAGAGGGTTCACTAATATAGAGAAGAAGCAAGTGTTTCATCAAGAACTCCAACTGTGGAATTCATGGATGATGTTATGATGACACAAGAGAATAAGAAAATCAAGGGGTTGAGGACACTTCAATCAAGGAAACTGTTGAAATAACCCTAGATGATTTAAAGGAAAAATGAGGTATGTGTGCTTGCATTTAATATTATAATGTCATGTCATATGGTTGCAAGTAACATGGGTCATTACTTCTATCTTGAGAAGCATGATTAAGAGAAAAAGGATCTCCTCCTCTGCAAGGATGCAGGAAGGCATAAGTCACACTAGATGAAATCAACAAAATATGTCCTCATATGAAGTATGAGGTGGTTGACTACAATTAAGAAACTCTTATTGAAATCTCCTGGGAATGGAATGTGTGAGTAAGGAACAGATCGTGAGATATGCAACCATGATGAAGGTAATCAACATCCAAAAGACCAAGAAGACTCGACTAGGAAATCTCCCGAAAATATATGAAGACTCTGATGGAAAAGATGAAGATCCTTGACAATGGATATCTTTGGGAGATGTGTCAACATGTATTCAGGATGATGATGCCTACAGGAAGATGTCATGATGAAATATCATCACTAAGGTAACTTGTGATTTTTATAATTGAATAATATCTTATGAGCTTATGCAGGGTTGCCAAAGGGAAGTATATGTCTTCCATAGTTGATAACCATATGGCAGGATGAAATATCCTTGAAAGAAATATGGTCCAAAGGAGATCAGCATGACATGAAGTTAGAATAGATGAGAATATTAATGGATCACTTTATAATAGAATGAAGACATGACTTGTGGATGAAAGTGATGGATGATATATTCCCTAGTGAAGAGATCCCAAAGATGAAGACTCCTCAACATCAAAGGAAGGAGATTTTCGTGAGTAGCTGAGTGTTTTCATCATTTCTATTGCAAGTCCCTGATTAAGAGGGAGCCTGGTAATAAGTTTCTTACTTGGAAGAAACTTGGAATTCCTAAGCCAAGAGGGAACTTAGGTACATTCCTTGTATAGGAATGAGTACATTCATTTGTGGAATATCTCCTCCCTATTTTAGAGGGAGAGATAGACACAACATTATGGTCTTCAGTCGAGAAGATAGAATGGAGGATTGGGTAATCATCTAGCATCCGATGCTCTTTGAGGATGTGTAGGGCATCCAAGATAAGAGTAGGCAAGAGGATCGATATTATTTGAGGTCTAGGAACCCAAGATAAGAATAGCCCTGGAAGGTCATACTCAGTGAACACTCGTGTGGATATGTACCTTGATAGACAATGATGAAGGTGTCTATAGTCATTGGTCTCACCAACATTGTGCTCTGATATGATGAGAGATAGAATTGTCAGTCAAGGCCTCGTTGTGGAAACAATTTTGGTTACTATGATGCTATACAAATGGGTTACCAATCTGATTCTTCTTATGAGAAATTCTTCAGATTGAGAATGACCAAGTACCATTATGAATACATCCCTCGTTAAGAGGAAGTGTTGAAGAAAGTGTAACTAGGTTCTATCTTGATAATGACATGATCTTTATAAATGATGAAATAAAAGAAATAAAATTATTCTTGTATGCCTTGTTGCATGGGTTTCATGAGCAAGAGGTTTATTTGGTAGTGGCTCCCATTAAGATCCTTAGGATTTATTAATAATTCAAAGAGTAAATTTTATGTATGAATAAGCTCTTCCTGAGCCTATGTTTAATGTATACACGTCTATAGAAATATCTAACAGCCCTCCAAAGACAAGAACAATCCCTCTTGAATAAGTCGGCCATCAAATAGAATTAAAAGAAGTCATGTCAGCGCACCTATGGAGACACACACCATTCATCATGACACGTCGACTCATTTATGAAGGACAAACTTCTATAAATACCCAGCTAGGGTCTGCACAAAAGTATAGAACAGAACTCGAATTATCTGTGATTTCCAGATGGGTACAGGAAGTACAAGAGGACACTTACAGGGAGAATTTCGGATGTCACTTCGGAGGTCTGTCCACAAGACCAGAAACTTGGGATGGGTACAGTAGTTCAGTGTTTCAGATAATAATCTATCTTTTCAGATGAGGACCATAGTATTGGCATATATGTGATGATGAAGACTTCAGATGTGGAGAGAACACAATCATTGTCTCAACATACTAGACAGTCTCGGTATACCTATGGTGATCTCGATGCAGGGAGAAAAACTCAGTCACAATCTCGGCCTAGTTATGATGATGAGGATCTAATTGGTCCCACAGTAATACACTCTCATCATACAAGACACAGTCATAATATCAGCATAATGTGAAGGTGAAGGTGCAGCAAGGTGCAATGATCTCAGTGATACAATAATGATGACTTCAGTGTAGGAGAAGTGATGACTTCAGTAGTAGTGATGAAGAAGAGGATTGGTGTATTGGTCTTGGAGTGGCCAAATATGTCAAGGATCATGGTCTTGGTATTTGTCAATTGGAATCTCTATAAGAATATTTTTGTGTGGTTTTCCTCTCAAAGAGTGAGATGTTTTGGCCCTGGAAAAAATACAACATCTTGTGTTCTTGTCTCTTTTGTTTCGGTAACTATTTGATGAATTGAGAAGACACACTCTAATAATAACAAGAAAATATTGTGCTATGAAGAAAAAGTTAAAATACCTCACAAATAGTTATCTTGGCAAGAAGAATCTCATTAACTTAATTTTCCCTAGATTCTTCAACAAAAAGTTTTAAGGAAGACTAGAATAGATCCATCTTAAGAATGGATCTAACATGAGTCGAGAAGGATCAAATTTATTTAGGTGCAAACTTATTTTAGAGTGCAAAAAAAAAAATGTGTAATTTTTTGTTGTTTAAATTGTATTTTTGAATGTTATAGAGATTACATAACATGTGCATTGAGCCATTTTATCAACGCATATTAAACTTTTTTATTATTAATAATATATTTTTAAGTATATGTCATATTAATTCATATTAAAATATTTTATTCATAACTCACATTGGATATTTATTTTATACAACATTAAAATATATTATTTTAACATTTGTTTCTATATAGATATATAACTCACATATTTTTTTACTTCTAATTGCTTTACATGAAATTATATTAGGTCATATGGACAACTAATTAAATATGCATAGTATATTTTTTGTCTTTTTTATTATAGCTAACATTACTTTTCTATTTAGAAAATATTTTATTTTGATTTTAAGAAGGACAAACATACTTACACATTGCCTTCACACTAGGTTGTAGAATGAATCTCTCAGCTCAATAATGTTTCTCTACTCATTATGTAGGTAGATTCACTGCACAACACTACTCTAAGTAATCTTTGCACAACATTTCTCAAATTGATCACTGTGCTATATTGTTCAACCTGATCACTGCACAATATTTCTAAACCTAATCGTTGCACAATGCTACTCACAGTGATCACTGCAAATACTACTCAACCTCATCACTTCAAAACATTGCTCAACCATTGTACATCAAACACTAACTATCAACATTGTCACATCAATTTCACAACACACTATTGCTACTACATTGTACTGTATTGCTCACATATGAATATGCATTCAAGGGATCATGAAGAAATCAACCCACATCAATGTACCAAATTTCTTATATTGTTGCAAGTTTTGGGCACTGTTGTCAAATGATGGCTCAAACCCAGGTTCCTCAAGTTATCCCTATGGCCTGCTTGCTATGCTCTCAAACACTACCCAATGAATGTTACCAACATGGTTTTTATAGCTAGCTCAAATATGGTTATGAAACACCTTTCAGATTATCATACAATGTTTCCAAGTCAAGTCAAAACATCATATTGATATTTTTCAAATCAAATCACTGCCATCACATTTTTAATTGCATCACTGTCAAGTCAACCTTGGATGATTGTTATACATATCTAGGTCATTGTCTCATCGATTCATTGTCAATCAAAACATAATCACAATGTTTCAGTATTCAACACTTATTTCACCAAAAGGTCATCAATCAAGTACTTTCATTATATCACCATCATCACTGCCATATGTATCACCCTTGCATGTATATATCTTGTTCAAATCTATATTCAGCAATAAAAACTCATCTCACAGTTCACAACTATACTATCATGACTATCAAGTCAACTTACTGCCATAACAAAGTGATTGCCATAATAACAATTATGTCACTAAGAATTGTAGTTGTTGTAGTAGGTCACTCTATTGTCAATTCTTATCAAGGATTTCAGCCACAGTCTCATTTCCAATAATTGTGATGATCATCACAAAATTTATGACTTATGAGTTCTTAGTTATGTGAAGGCTCCCATCAAGCTTCCACTCTATTGAACTCAACTGACGGTAAATGATCACTATTATTATTAGGTCAAGACACAACAAGTGTTATTGACATAGAAGGGTTGTCACATTCTTATTACAATACCATTGTCACGTAAGACAAGTCAGAAAGGTTATAGGTTTCAACAAAAATAGAGGTCGGCTTGATTCAGGGTATAGGTTGTAGACCCTTCGAAAAGGATATATAGATCGAGCCCTAGTTAGAGAGCAATAAGGCTGCAACACAAATGCAAAGGTTAATTACAGTTCAAGACATAGCAATGCTAGGAGTAACCCTAGACACAATGTTAATTTATTGATTTGTTGTTGTTTTCAATACCCAAAGAAATGACCCTAGCCACAAAGAGATTAGGCATAATTCCAAGCTCATATTTGTAGTTTTATGTTCCCTAGTAAGATTGAATTTTGAGCTAGGTAAAATATCTCAATTTCTTGTAAAATGAGCTTCAAACAACCAACAATTCTACCCAAGTGAATATCCAAACCACAAAAATAAAATAAAACAATTGTTTCAAGGTTATCACAAGAGTGAGGTTCCTCAATGTTTTTGGCCTACAAATTGAGGACATCCCAATGAATCCCATTGCACCAACGAAAAATGAAAGAACACAAAGTTAAAACCCTTACCTTGAAACCATCACACAAGTCCAAAGTTAATTTTAAGAGGTCGAAGTCAAGGTTTGTGATGGACTACCATAAATGGAGGTTGAGTTCTTAAACAAACCTATTGTTGAGAGCCAAAATAAAAGGCACCTTCATTCTTCAAACAAGGTGACTACCAACCAAAACAAATATTTAATGAAAACCTAAACCTTTTTCTTAAATCAAAACCCTTGTTGTTTTTAGAACTTTTTTTTTTTCCTCAAGAATACGAATTATTTCAGAGACAAAACCAAGATAAATTGTTGAGAATTGATGGTTTGAGAGTGAATAAGTCTCCATTTTATAGATTTGGATAGGGCTTAAATAGGTAGACATTAGAGGATGGTTATACACTCAAACACCTTTAATTATTGACTACATTATTTATTAATTATATTAAGCCCTAAATTAAAAGGAATGTGTTGCCCTTATGGTAAGGAATTAAGCTTTTAGATAAGGAGAGATGTCATCTATGGGTGCCTAATAGCTTGATTCCATTTAATACATTTATGGATACATAATTCATGATAGATAACCCTTATGATCTATGTGTGATGATCCATAACCAATAAAAGAGTGGCATGTCACCACCCCTTCAGGTTTTAGCCCAGAAATTTGGGTCATTAACTTCAAACTTGAATATCTCCCAAACCATGAGGCGTCTCGAGGCGTACCACATACCACCAGAAACATCTCGATGAGGAGAATCCAATGAAATGGATATTCAAACCAAAATAAATTATTTGTCACTTCAAAAACCCTTGAAAAATTCAGGGTATGCCCTAAGTCTAAGGAATGAAAACCCTAGGCCTAGACTTTTCAACCATCCAACAGTGGAGCTTCCAACCTGATGTAATCAAAATAATTATAAGAAGTGTTTTTTATCAATTTGTCATCAATGAATAGTGTTTTATTCAAAGTCAAACCTAATCAAACTCCAGGGGTTGACAACAATAACAACACCA
Organism: Pinus taeda; assembly: GCA_000404065.3. Lineage (NCBI taxonomy): Eukaryota > Viridiplantae > Streptophyta > Pinopsida > Pinales > Pinaceae > Pinus > Pinus taeda. The sequence goes on along the minus strand of APFE031509002.1, from coordinate 39,483 downwards.
TCCAACAATTTTCTTGTTGTAGTTATCACTTTGGTAAAGCTTGGTCAATTCCTCCCACATTTTTCTAACGGTTTTCTTCCCAGACACATGAAGAACTATGTGATCCTTCACTTTGTCCAAGACAATTATCCTACCTTTCACATCCTTCTTCTTATGGGTGCCAAGAAGTGTTTCATTGGTAGGAGTAATTTGAATTTGTTCTATGAAATTCAAGATCTCATTTAAGTCCTCTAACACCAACACAATTCTCTCCTTCTAGATGATGTAGTTAGATGACCCATCCAAAGGATCTTAAAAACTGAGACCAATGGCCATCTTTTTCCAAATTATAAAACCCTGCCAAAAACATTTTTTATTGATGAAGAAGAAAATTTCTCTCCTCCTCTGCATGAACCTGTTCTATTGTCACTTGTTGGTTAACATTTCAGCGCGACCCTCAATGACTTCAACTAGTTTTACCTCTTCCAATTTTCATTACATTTGCCCGTAGCCCAATCAAAGACTTTATCCTAATGGTTGTGATTTTCACATTCTATCAACACAATACCTATAGACCATTGTCAATTTCCTGCGTCAAGCCACTTCATTGTCTCCTTTATCAGTCTGATGGTTGGAAACTCTATGCTTTTTTGCATCTCATGACCGATGGCTCTATTCCCTTCTGTGTTCGGGAATGGAAACTATATGACCTTATGTGTTTTGTGGTTGGGTGCCCCTATCTCATCGACCACTCTACCCCATTTTGTATTTTTTGTCATTATTTTCTTAATCATGAAAAAAATTGGCCCTACTTTGTGCTTTTTCGAACACAAAAAAAATCTCTTCAGTTGTTCTGCAAATTTACTTCAGCCCTAAAAATAAATTTCCTTTGCATGATCGTAGTCAACACTATCCCAACAATCATATAAAAACCTTAGCTTCTTGTAATTCCAAGGTTGGTTTTCAGAGTTTCTGCTCTGATACCATGTTCAATTCCCTGCAAACTTGGCACCTAGCACTTAATTCCTAGCAGAAAATTGATTTACTAAATAAATACACACCTAGGTTCTTAACATAATAAAATTCAATGGAAGTAAATGTACCAATCAAATAAAACAACTCAATGATACACATATTTTTTCCCAATCAAATCAGTCTATCATTAAACAAAATGACTCAAAACCTATTTTGGCTCTTGTCCTGGGATAATGGCCCAACTAAGAAAATACATAATACAAGTAACCAGGATTTGATCCAAATGATCTACCCTATATCAGTGCTAAATATTTCCTACAGGTATTTATCTCCAACCTCTCTACACACCCTCGAACCCAACACATTGCTCACTAAGATACCCCTCTCAATTTTTTGTTGTTGTAGTGTGTCTTTCTCCTCTGCTAAAACTTGCTTTTATAGCTTTACATTAAGTTAAATCCCTAACCCTAATGTTAATATTAAAGTGATAAATGGCCAAGATGAGGTCTTGCGTCACTTGAGATCAACGGTTAGGACTAAAACAAAGTCACTTAAGTAAATTACTTTACTTTTCTTAATTTTATTTTAGCTCAATAAGCCAACATACTATTATGTGTTTTTTCCTAAGTTAGACTTAGGCTAAGTTACATCAACAACTTTCTCACACTATAGCAAGTGTTCTAAGGAGAATTTGGGAAACTCTCACATGCCTAGACACAAGGCATATGCAGAAGTATCTGTCCAAGCCGACACAAGTTCCTTTTCCTACTTTTGGAAATATTGGTTCTCCTTATATGGAAACGTTGTCCCTTCCCAGATTTACCATTGGTTTTCCAGTTTTTTTTTTTCAATCCTTGTGGTTCCAAATGTCCAAACTTTTCCTCAACTAAGCTCTCCTCCACCTAAACAACATCAACCTTAATTTGATCCTAAAGTTGACCCTTTGGCTTCTTCACCTGTTGTTTTTTCATCCCTTTCTTCCCCCTCGCCTCGTGAAAGTCTTGATTCTAGTAACTAGGAAGCTAAGAAGAAGAAGAAAAGGATGAAGAAGAAGAAGAAAAATAAGTAGGGGAAACCAATCAACCATTGCTACCAATGCAACTAGTATGGAGAAACCTTCCAATCATCCCTGCAAAGTGAAATTCCCTTGCAAGTTATGTAGGGTTACCACCATCTTAGATATTTCCTTGGTATTCCACAAGTATTAAAAGTGTGGTCCACAAGCTTACATCAGCCCTGGTCATCAGCCTCTGGAGATCATGTTGGTGACAAACCATAAACTAGTGATAGTAAGATCCACGGGAAAAAGGGTAAATTTAAGTTTCCCTGGAGGTTATGTGAAGGGAATCATCTAGTATTCACATTTTTCCTTATATGGATGAAGCCTCAAAGGAGTTGGAAAACCGTATTGTTTCTCATCCTTGTCTTTTTGTTGGTTATCAAAATCTTTCTCCCAATCCTCCATTAATTGATGAAGTGATTGATCAGAATATGTCTCCAGTCGATCCCACTCTCTCTGAACATGAATCCCATGAGTTTGTTCCTGAGCAACTATTGGTTGAGAAAATGGTTGACTCGATTCCACCTTCCTTTAATCGTACCTTTCCTGTAGAGAGTGAGTCTCATACTGCTCATGTTCTTCTCATTTCTTCAAGTTCCAATGAACTAGGGGGAAATACTCCCTTTCCAACGGCACAAGGGGACAATCCTCCATTCCCATGACACAGGCAGGGAATCCTCTCTTTCCCTCAACACAGGGGAGAAGTTTTCCCATTCCCATAGCATAAGGGAGCAGTTCCCTCATTCCCACAGCACCCCCCCCCTCCCCAAGTATTATGGTCACTTCATTTGATTGGAGTCTACTAGAAGGATATCATCTTCCTCCTTACGTGCACTTCCAGATCACAGTATATTCTTATAATATTTTCGTACCTGGAACAGTCATAGATGAAAGTGCATCTATTAGTATTTTTTCCTCAACTACTTGGAAATTTGTAGGTTCTCTATAGCTTGTGCTCGTTACCCATAACCTATTGGCATTTAATGAAGAACCAGACAATCGTTAGGGATCCTTCCTCAGTTGCCTATTAATTTGGGAGGAAATACTATCTATATCGATGTGATGGTAGTCCAAGACTCCTTGGTCGTGACTATGTTTATGACATGGGAGCTCTTGTCTCTTCAGTCTTTCGTGTGACGTGTTTCCCGCATGAAGGAAGAATCATGTCCATTGACCAACTTTCATTTGTTGGTCCTAATTTGACTCCCAATCAACCATCTTCCATAAATGGTTTTTATATGCAAGTGGTATCTCCTCTGTGACAGGTTAATTATGTGGCAACCAGTCCCATTCCCATACCTATTGATGAAGATGAGCCTTTCACTATTTGTTCTTCTTCTTTTGACCTAGATACAATAGGTAATATGGTAAATCATTTACAGGGGGAATTAGAGTTTGATATTTCCAATAGATCTTTTGAAAACTTCTAGAGCATTGTTCTTCCATTTGATGAGAACCTCTTGGAAGTCATGGCCTCCTAGAGGTCATGATCAAGGTGTCAAGCTCGTTAAAAAATGAAACAAGGTGTCATGAGAATAGTTCTTCTCTTGTTTCAAGCTCCTTAAAAAATGAAATAGATCCCCTTCCAATTCGAGTCTTTAATTAGATCTCATAAATTCCCAGTCAAGTCTCTCACTTGATCTTGTAAATGAACCTTCATTCAATCCATCTATTAGTAAACATTAGGCTACTTAGGTGAATGAAAGAAATATTGGGGGGGCATGTGCCTAGATCTATGTTATTATGTTGGGGGCATAAAAACTTATCTCAAGAATATTTTTTCTCATGTTTAAAGCTTGTGTAAAAATGAAACCACTCTCAAGCATAGTTTTTCTTATGTTTCAAGCTTGTGTAAAAATGAAACCACTCTCAAGCATAGTTTTCCTTTGTTTCAATCTTGTGTAAAAATGCAACCAATTTCAAGCATATTTTCCCATGTATCAAGCTTCTATAAAAAATGAAACCATTCTCATCCTATCCTCATGGTTGCCATTTTTTTATCAACCTGTTTCTCCATATGAGCCTTAGTTTTTTCATTCCATCATCACCATCTATTTGGATGATCATACACTTTTACTTGGTTTTTGTACCCTTTCCGAAGGAACCACTATGATGAGTGGTCGTATTAGCCAACCTCTTGACCTCTACGTATTTTGAGAATTTCCACCATGAACGGAACCAGTTGATACCCCTTTATACCACTTGTTCTTCAAGGAAGAGTCCTCTTTCAGCTCTTTTTAGACTCCCTAAACATGAAAAAATTATCGAGCCCTTGTCTTTTCAAACTCATTAAAGTAAATGAAAAGGAATTGACTTAATTTATGTTTAACCCTTTTCTAGACAGAGATAGACTATTTACGAAAAAGGAATACCTTAGTCGAATGTGGCTAAGTGGTTCTCCTCAGTATCATTCTCTGCCTTTTCGGACTCATGAGACAATTTTACAAAAAGGAACCTTCGGAATTTTATTTTTCGCCTCTTTTTCAAACTCTCTAAACATGAAAAATAAGTTGAGTTATGCCTTTGTTGGACTCGTGAAAGCATTAAACAATGATGGACTCATCAAACATGACGGGAATGAACCACTCCTTCTCAGGGTTCATTAAAAATACTCTGAGGGATTCATATGAAGGATGAACTTACAGATCAATCATATGTTATCCTCCTCCATATTGTCAAAAATAAAGAGGTACTGAATGGTTGGGGAAATTGGGAAAACAATTTAATTTTAACCTATTAATGGTAGTGAGTCGCTCTTGAACATGACACTCTTTCACTTCATCTTTGTGACTGTTGGGTTGGGAAATCTGCTTGCCTCTTTGGTTCATCACACCATATCAAAAGCCTCCATCTTTGATTTTGGGTCAATGTTTTCAACTCCATAGAGTGTCGTTGATGTGTTCAAGAGAAGTACTTCAATTGGTATTTGTTGTAATACCCTTAAGCATCCATTCATGTCTTTTGTTCTTGAACCAGTTCCTCATCAGCATCATTCTGTCTCAAATATTGATACTTGTTTCATGTCGTTGATGGGGGATAAATCAAGGCCCTCCGGCGACAGGTTGCTTCCTATCAACATCAACTCATTATCCTGGAAGTTTACTTAGAGACTCCCTTTGGTACCTTGGGGCTTCCATAAATCTCATAATTTTCCTCACTCTCAGTGACAGGTACTGATCATTGGCCTTCGACCGGAAGATTTTGTGTGGTGTTCAAATTCAACTTATTTATTCACACCATACAAATTGTACTGTTGTATCTTGAGATACATTAACATCATCGATGGTTTCTCTTGCATTTTTGACGACTTACATCATTAGTCGTTAATCAGATGGTCTTTACCATGTTCGAATCCACCTCATTTATTCGCATGGTTAGACTCGTACATTAAGAGATTGAGTGAACGATATAGGAGACCCTCAATCTAGTTCTATCCATCTAGGTTGTGATTTCAAGATTAAAACAAGATCACAAATTATGATGGCTATGATCAGTCAGACAGTCATCTAAACTGTTGGGTGTGGAGCCTGATTATCTTCTTTATTCAGAGGTATCACCACGTTGGACCCCAGTTCATAATGGGGTGGCAACACTTCTCATAATTTAATCATCGTTGGGGGGGTCTAGGGGGGAAATGACAATTTTATGAGGCCCCCCCTGGAAGGGGTTTGGGGGCGGCACCCCCGAAGCTAAAAATAGATGTAAAATTGTCTTGTAAAATATTGTAATTTTGTAGTAAATCTGAGTCGTTCATTAGGCGGATGATCTAATGATAGAAGTTATATTTAATTTAGGGTTTTTTCCCTAGAAGGCAACCCCTCACTATATATGAGGGAATTGTATTGCGGCTATGTAGATGTGTATTCTGAGTGAGAAAGAGAGAGGATATTGTGTGAGAGAGAAGAGAAAATTATAGTGGGTCGGTTGTAGGTTGTATCTCTTCATTTTGCTAGATAATATAAAGGAAATACTGGTTGTTTCTCCGTTGACATAGCCTAAATTGGGTGAACCACGTATATCTGTGTCTCTATTGCTTTATGCATTTTCTATGTTTATATTTCTACAATATTTTATGTGTTCCATTTCTTTGTAATATATAATTTTCTAAGAACTGGTATCAAAATCGAAGGTCTATTTGGTTGATACTCGTAGGAGCGCAGGGTTCCTAGTTCGATTGGGAGAAATGGTGGAAGATGGTAGGTTTCAAGTCAAAAAATTTAATGGCCAAAACTACAAGTTGTGGAAGATGTAGATGGAAGATTATTTGTATCAGAAATATTTGTACCTACCATTGAGCGGAAAGACAATGAAGCCAACGAGTATGACAGACACAAAATGAGATATTCTCGACAGCAAGGAACTTGGAACAATACAATTGTGCCTAGCAGTGTCGGTAACCTTTAATATTTCAAAGGAAACAACAATATAGGGTTTAATGTCAGCATTAGCCAAATTATATGAAAAACCCTCGGCCTCAAATAAGGTATTCCTTATGAAGCGTTTATTTAATATGAAGATGTCAAAAGGTGGATTTGTTGTTGATCATTTAAATGAATTTAATACAGTTACCAGTTAGTTAAGTTCTATAGGGGTAAATTTTGATGATCAAGTTAGGGCTATGTTATTTCTATGCTCATTGCCAGAAATTTGGAATGGTTTAGTTATGGCCATTAGTAACTCAGCCTCTGGATCTAGTACTTTAAAGTTTGATGATGTTGTCAGTGCAATCCTTAACGAGGAAATGCGATGGAAAAGCTCTAATGAGACATCTGGTAATGCTTTGACTACAGAGACAAGGGGAAGAAAAATGGAAAGAGGAAAGAGCCCAGGATATCGCAGTAAGTAAAGGAAATTCAGATCCAAGTCCAGATCAGGGATATTGTGCTGGAAATGTGGGAAGAAAGGACACCTAAAGAAAGACAGTAAGTCTCGGAAGGGAAAAGTAGGAGACACATAGCAAGAAAAAAATCATGAAGCAAATATGGCAGGCAATGTGTTGCAAAATGATTTGATTCTTTCTTTAGAAAATATTATTGATGCCTGGGTGCTAGATCCGGGGGCCTCATTCCATGCTACACCTGATGGGAAACATTTCCATGATTATGTTCAAGGATATTTTGGATAGGTTTGTTTGGGTGATGATAAACCCTATAAAATCATTGGAATGGGTAAAGTTTTCATAAAACAACAGAATGGAAACCAATGGCTATTGAAGGAGGTAAGGCATGTTCCAGATTTGAAGAAAAATATAATTTCAACAAGGCAGTTGAGAGGTGAAAGTTGTGTAACTACTTTTACAGATAAAACCTAGAAGGTCACTAAAGGGGCCCTCGTAATAGAAAAAGGAGAAAAGGTTGGTACATTGTATTTAAGAAATGGTATTTCCAATTATGTTAATGCTTTAACCTCTACAGGAGCAGATACAACATTGTGGCATCATAGGCTCGGGCACATGAGTGAGAAGGGGGTGAAGGTTCTTCACTCAAGAAATTTGTTTCCAAGTTTGAAGCATATCGATTTGGAATTCTGTGAGAATTGTGTTTATGGAAAACAAAAGAGACTCAGATTCCTCAGAGTTGGGAAATAAAAGAAGAGCGAAAAATTAGAGCGTGTGCATACAGATGTATGGGGACTTGCTCAGGTATCATCTCACAATGGATCTCGTTATTATGTTACTTTTATTGATGATGCAACCAGAAAAACTTGGATTTATTATATTCGAAATAAATCTGATGTATTTGATACTGTTAGAAAATTATATATTATAGAGCAATGAAACACATAAAATATATTGCAGAAATATAAACACATAAAATAAGAGAGACACAGATATACGTGGTTCACCCAATTTGGGCTACATCCACGGAGAAACAACCAGTCCTTCCTATTATATTATCCAACAAACTGAAGAGATACAACCTACAGCAGATCCGTTGTAATTCCCTCTTCGCTCTCACACAATCTCCTCTCTCTTTTGCACTCAAAATACAGATCTACATAGACGCAATACAATTCCCTCATATATAGCGAGGGGTTTCCTTCTAGGGAAAAAATCCCTAAATTAAACATAACTTCTACCATCAGATCTCCGCATAATGAACGGCCCAGATTGACTACGAAATTACAACATTTTACAAGGCAATTTTACATCTATTCTGCCCCCCCAAACCCCACTTGCATTACAAATATTACGGGTGGCGTCACTGCCACATTTAGAACTAGGGTCCAATGCGGTGATACCTCTAAATAAAGAAGATAATCAGGCTCTGCACCCAACAATCTCCCACTTGGAGACTAATTATAGCAACTCCACAGTTGATTCATTTGCTGGACAATGACTCCACTTTGGACCTGGTTGTTTCTCATCTTCTTCATCATACTTGAAAACCAATTGAAACTGAGCAGAATCTCAATTTCTCCCTGGTTATAACTTTTTTTAACATAGCTACAAGATTCTGGCTAGTGTGTTTCCAGCTTCAATTGTCCATCTTCCAACACTAACCGTATGAAATGGTACTTGAGCTGTATATGTTTAGTCTTGGAATGAAATGTAGAGTTCTTTGCAAGATATGTGGCACTCTGGCTGTCACTGTATAACCTTCCCAACTCCTGCTTCTTACCCAATTCATCCAGAAACCTTTGTAACCAAATCATTTCTTTACTATCCTTTGTAGCAACAACATACTTTGCTTCCGTTGTTGCGAGTGCAACAACACTTTGTAGTTTTGAAATCCAACTGACAGTTGTTTCACCTACAGTAAACACATACCCTGTGGTGCTCCTCGTGTTATCTCTATCACCCTCCATATCTACATCAACATATCCCTATAGAGAAATGTTTGAACCACCAAAGAATAATGCTTGATTTGTGGTACCTCTCAAATACCTGAGAATCCACTTCACCGCCATCCAATGTTCTTTTCCTGGATTGTTCATTACCTAATTACAACTCCCACTGCATGTGCAATATCAGGCCTTATGCAGACCATTGAATACATTAAGCTTCCAACTGTTGATGGATATGGAACTTTAGACATATAAGCCATTTCCTCCTGAGTCTTGGGACACACCTCCTTACTTAGTTTGAAATGGCTAGCCAGAGGTATACTAACTAGTTTTGCATTTTGCATATTAAATCTTTTCAACACCTTTTCTATGTAATCACTCTGAGACTGTTATGAAACCAGCTCAAGAAAAGATAGAAAAGATAGATCAACGACTTAGAATTCAGCCTCTTCGAGGGGGCAACCTCCTTTACATTACATAAATGAACAATTCTTGGA